>NW_020868563.1:363419-378419 GCF_003789085.1 Penaeus vannamei
CCTCCCCCTCCCCTCCCCCTACAAAACACCCCAACCGACGGTAATCCCCCACCGACCGCCACCGGGGGAAAAAAACCCAGAGCACACTACCCCAATACCTCCCCTCTCCCCCTACCCCCCCACTCTCCCACCGCCCATTCCCCGGTTGTCCTACGCCCTGCCACAAGCCCCGCCATTACAAGCCAGACCGCGGGGAAGGCCTTACAAGGAGCGCGGGCGGCGTGCGCTTAAACCTTGCCTGCTACCTAAACAACAGCGCAGCCCGCCCGCCCGAGCCACGGCGCCAAACTCTTCCAAATAGTTATGGCGGGTGGGCGTGGGAGGGTGTGTGGGCGTGGGGGTGTGAGAGGGTGTGGGAGGGTATGCGTGTGGGTGGGTGCAAGGGGTGAAGTCGGTGGAGGGACGAGGGAAAAAGAGGAAGAAGATGTAGATAAACTGTAGAAAAAAGAAACAGCGGGATAAGAGACAGGAACAAGAAGCAGGGTAAGCGAAGGATGAGACAGAAAAAAAAAAAATTCCATGACCCGCAGACCGAAATGTAAAGAAGAAAAGCGAGAACCGACGCAATAAAAACAAAGGAAGCAAGGAACACCCACAAAACAACAACAACAACAAAACCAACCCATACGAGATCCCAAAACCAAAACGAAAAGAACACAAAAACAGCATCCTTTCGACCTCGCGCAAGATCCTCGGTAAGGGATGGGGGTAAAGCACAGCATAATGGGAAAGAAAGGACGGATGAGAGGGGATAGGGAAGAAGAGAGGTGGATGAGAGGGGGAGATGGCAGAAAAGGAGAGTCACCAGCAGGAAGGGAACGGCCAATATTGTCACCTATTCATTTCAGGCACAATTGAAAACCTCGCGACGCGTGGCATTAAGTGCGATATAACGAAGACGGAGGTTAAGAAGAAGGAATAAAGGAGGAGAGAAAGATGAGAGGGAAAGGAAAGGTAGGGAGTTGGGGAAGAACAAATGGAGAGAAGAAAGTGGAGGGAGAGAGAAAGGAAAGATGGGAAGAAGGAAAGATGAAGAAGAAAACAAAAGGAGGATGGAAACAGAAAGGAAACGAATGAAGGAACATGGAAAACAAGGGAGAAAAGAAGGAAGGTAGGAGAAAGAGACAAAGATGGAAGGAAGGAAAGAGAGAGGTGTGGGAAAAAAAAAAAAAGTCGACCTTGACACTCCCTGCCACAAACAACAAAAGAAAAAAGCAGAACAAGCAGGGAACCCCACATCAAAACAATCTATTTTTCAAAAAAATAAATAAATAAATAAATAAATAAATAAATAAATACGTTCTTGGAATTACAATCCAGACTGGAACCGAATCTTTTCTCGGAAACCCAACCGCATCCGAAATCAAAGATGCCCCCACCCCTCGTATTCTACAACAATGTGTAGAGTATAGTGGTGCTGGACATCATCATGGATTATCAAAGGTTTCCCTTGTTCATTACTCTTCACTATCTTTTCTCTCCCTCTCCCTCTCCCCTCTCTTTCCCTCTCCCTCTCTCCTTCACTCCTTCATTCCCTCTCCCTCTCTCCTTCATTTCCCTCTCCCTCTCTCCTTCTTTCCTCTCCCTCTCTCCTTCGTTCCCTCTCCCTCTCTCTTCGTTTCCCTCTCCCTCTCTCCTTCTATTTCCCTCTCCCTCTCTCCTTCGGCTCCTCTCTCCTTCATTTCCCTCTCCCTCTCCTTCATCCCCTCTCTCCTTCATTTCCCTCTCCCTCTCTCCTTCATTTCCCTCTCCCTCTCTCCTTCATTTCCCTCTCCCTCTCTCCTTCATTTCCCTCTCCCTCTCTCCTTCTCCCTCTCCCTCTCCCTTCATCTCCTTCATTTCCCTCTCCCTCTCTCCTCATCCTCTCTCCTTCATCTCCCTTCTCCTCTCTCCCTTCATCTTCCTCATTCACTTCCCTCTCCCTCTCTCCTTCACTTCCCTCTCCCTCTCTCCTTCACTCTTCCCTCTCCCTCTCCCTCTCCCTCTCCCTCTCCTCTCCCTCTCTCTCCTTCACTTCCCTCTCCTCTCTCCTTCACTTCCCTCTCCCTCTCTCCCTTCACTTCCCTCTCCCTCTCTCCATTCCCTCTCCCTCTCTCCTTCCCCTCCCTCTCCTTTCACTCCCTCTCCCTCTCTCCTTCACTCTCCCTCTCTCCTTCACTTCCCTCTCCCTCTCTCCTTCACTTCCCTCTCCCTCTCTCCTTCACTTCCCTCTCCCTCTCTCCTTCACTTTCTCCTCTGTCCCTCTCCCTCTCTCCTTCTTCACTCCCTCTCCCTCTCTCCTTCCCTCTCCCTCTCCTTCACTTCCTCTCCCTCTCTCCTTTATTTCCCTCTCCCTCGCCCCTCACCCACGTAAGGAGAAGCCAAGCCGGCGGGGATGAGCCAGGTTTCACTTTTAACCCAAATGGCATTATTGTTTCACGCTCGACCTTGAACGACGTTGAAGCAAGAGAGGAAATGCGCGGCAGAGAAAGGGGGCAGAGTAGAGGGCAAGGAAAGGGTATACAGTAGAGTAGGGTAGGGTGGGAGAGGATAAAGTCAGGTAGGGGATAGGGTAGGGAAAGGCAAGGCAGGTAGGGCAGAAAGGTATAGGGTAGGTAGGGTAGGGTAGGGGTAGGTAGTAGGTAGGGTAGGGTAGGGTAGGGGTAGTACGGTAGGGTAGGGTATAGGGTATCGTAGGACGTTAGATAAAGTCAGGAGGTGGGTAGGTAAAGGCAAGGCAGGGAGAGTACATTATAGTAGTAATGTATGGTATAGTGCGGTAGGCCACGGTAGGATAAAGTCAGGTAGGAAAGGAAAGGATAGGATAGGATAGGATAGGATAGGAATAGGATAGGGTATGGAAAGCCAGGGTAGGATAGAGTCAGATAGATATAGGATAGGATAGGGTAGGGTAGGGTAAAGGCAAGGTAATAGGTAGGCATAGTAGGTTAGGTTGGTAGGTAGGGTAGGGTAGGGTAGGGTAGGGTAGGGTAGGGTAGGGTAGGGTAGGTAGGGTAGGGTAGGTAGGTAAAGTAGATAGAGTAGGTAGGGCAAGCTTGGGTACGGTAAGGGGCGAGGGGAACCACAGCACAATGGAAAAGAAAGGACGGACGAGACGGGATAGAAAGAGGAGAGGTGGGTGAGAGGGGACGATGGCAGGAAAGGAGAAAGAAAGGGAAGGAAGTGGCAAGAAAAGAAAAGTGGGGGGAAAGGAATGGGGATGTGAGAAGGCAAGGGTGGCGTGGCATGAGGGAGGGAGGAGGGGGGGGGAGGGAAGAAACTATGCCGATCTAAACTATGGGGGTTCTGTTATGGTTGGATCGCCGTCAGGAGGACCCGTCATCACGAGGGCGGGATAGAGGAGAGGAAGAGAGGGATAGAGGAGAGGGGGTAAGGGTAGGGATGACCGATCGCTCTCACATGATCGCTAAAAAAATAAATCATCGTGAGTCCAAAGTGACGCATGACCAATCACGTGTGCATGACCCGGGAACAAACAAATCGTCTTCCAGGAGGAGATGATGTCGCAGATCACGTTTATTCTTCTCGAGGAATGCTTCTGCAAATGGCATATGGAGCGCGATGCAACATCTCATGGACACGGGGTTAAATGGTGACGTCATCGAACAGCTTTTCAGATGCGAGAGAAACCGTTCCCCCCCCCCTTCTCCCTCCCGCCCGCCCTCTTTGGATTTCTCTATGTCTATCTGTTTATCTGTCTGTCTGTCTGTCTTTTTTTTTATTCGAGATACCTGCATTATACAACCGATTTCCCCTTCTCCCCTTTTCCCACACTCCCATGAGTCACGAAAAACAGAACTAACAACGAACAGAAGTCGAGAGATGACGCCGATAACAAGGCCAAATTAATTACCTCATATATACAGAAACTCCAAAAAAAGGAAGAGGAATAAAAAAGAGGGGAGCAGAAAGCGTCCTGGCGGAGTACCAAGCGGTGACATAATGTGAGCGACGACTGACGGAGCCATAAGGTTGCCACGTAACAGGGACATGACCGTATAGGGGCGTCGCCATACGTATTCCTGTCGCCTTTATCATCCCTTCCCTTTCGCACAAGTGAAAACGGTCAGAGATAAAGGAAGCAGACGCGGACGCAGAGAGAGACAGACACAGGCTGGTGTACAAACACGCGTATATAAAGTCCGACATGACAGACAGACAAATAGACATAAGCTGAGATACATGTACACACATTAAGAAGTACATACCGAGATAGACAGACCTATAATAGCACCTGCGAGCAAAATATATAGAGAAAACGACTTCCGAGTGACTAGTTTCACTACGAGCATTTACGTCTCATAGGAAAATCCGGAGAAAGAGAGAAAGGACAGGTAGGAAAAGTGGGAAAGGAAGGGTGAGAAAGGGGAAAAAGTAAGAAAGGAAGACTAAAGTAGAGGGGGAAGGAGTGTGGATGGAAAGACAAATCAGGCGAACAGAAAAAAAAATCAAAGGAAAAGGAAAAGGCGAGAAAACGACGAAGGCAGAAGGGAGAGGAAAAGCGAGAGGGATAAAGAGGTAGCAAAGAAGCGGGGATTCACAACGAACCATACTGTCTAGCGAGTTATTCTCAGCCAAAGAACGAATTTACGCCAACCAGTCAGAAGGAGAGAAAATGTTCCCCTTCTTTATCTACATTTCAACTGTCATGCTACGTGCGTGGGCTTTGTTCTTGTATCTCCATCCACTTTCTCTGACTTAAAATACTGATAAACCAAGAGCCAACCATTTGCATTCCATCATTCATCTCTGGAATTGAAAGAACTTCAGCCATCTGTCGTCGCGGTTTGCAATATGCTTTCGAAGGTCGTTCCATGGCTTAGTGGTGGTGGTGGTGGTTGTTGTTATTGTGGTTGTGGTAGTAATTGTGCCTGTGGTAGCGGTTGTTGTGGCCGTGGATGTGGTGGTTCTTTTGGTGGTGGTTGTGGTTGTTATGATGGTAGTTTTGGTTGTGGTGTCGTGGTGGTGATTGTGGTCCTGCTCCTCCGCAAGATGTTTATTTTCCTCCCCTTAAAAGCTCAGCGTGCATTCGTCCAATGGATCAATCTGCACGTGTCTGGCGCACCAACACATAATACCAGTAGGCTGTTTGCTGACGCTTGCCATACTTGCTGGGGCATATTCCTTCCCCTTTCGGCTGGCATGGGCACGTTTGGCATTGGATTAAAGGCGATGCAGGACCCCCGGAGCCACAGCCCACTGCTCCAAGCGACGAAAACAAACTTCATTTAATTAACTGTCAAATCCGTGGACAGCGGTTTGATTATATTAAATTCGTTCAAACTGAACAACTATGGCTCTAAGATGTGATTAGATTTACCAAACAAGAAAGAAATCCTCGAGAAAAAAAATCAAATGCATACGTAAGGATCGGCATCTGCAAGAGGTTCTAATAAATTTATCAATGATAATCAATGGCAACAATCTATTAAGTGACATTTAATTGGGATTTAACACCATAGTTGAAAATGCGTTTATTATACACTTTAATTTTCGCGTAGCAATAAGTAGAAAAATAAAGAGCAATACTTATTCTCTTCCTCTACCCCCTCCCTCTACATTCACATTCACATTCACATTCACATTCTCTCTCTCTCTCGCTCTTGCGAGCGCGAACGCGCACGCACACACGCACACACACACACACACACACACACAAAAGCTAGTACCAGCCAAAAAATGCCTCCCAAGACATACCGCACAATCCCACTGGTTGGCGCTGGCATCCACGCACGCCCAAGCAACGCACACAAGCAAGCACTCAAAAACTCGACATATTAAATATGGACTTTAACTGGCTCTCGAGATATATTCGATGAGTCACAGAAGCACGTGGGTTTTTAGGATAGCAGATGGGTCAGTCGAGAAGGAAGGGAAAGGCGGCTGCCAGATGGATCAAGCAGACAGCTGGGTTCGGGAGAACGTCATCGAGAGCCGCGACGAAGACAACAATCGAGGTAAAAAAAAAAAAATAAAAATAAAAAACATTTGACAAAAGACCTTCCAGAAATGCTCTTTAACGTGCTTGTTTACACACAACTTAGAAAACAAACAAGATCCGACCTAGGGGGTTATATCAAGGCCTTTACGGTTTATAGAAATTAATTTTAAGCAGCGCAAGATCACTTAAAGCGCCATATCCACTGCCGATAACTAACTAAATCACCATCTCGCTGTGTTTCGTAAGAAACTTCAAAACACAATAGATGCCATTTCCGGTTAGCTTCTTGAGCCATCTCCGTCCGTTGCCAATGTCTATTCTGCGAACAGCTCATTCCTTATCCCGCCTTTTCCCTAGAAATATTTACTATTGATCTTCCTCCTCTTTTCTCCTTCTCCTTTCCTCCATCTCCATTCTCTCCTCATCTCTTCCCTATCCATCTTTCCCTTTCTGTTTCTTCTCCCCTTCTTATTTTCTCTAGCTGCCCCCCTCTTCCTTGTCCTATTCCCCTTCCTCTCCCTCTTTTCTCCCTCCCCCTCTCTCTCTTCCACTTCTGCCACTTTCCCCTTCCATTCGCCTCTTCTTCTCTCCCTCATCTTCCCCCTACCCCGCATTAGCACCACCTGAGCGAACCGAGCGAATGTCAACCACCTGGCACTAATTCAAGCAGTAGGGGAGGCATTCACAAAATAAAACATAAAATAATAATAAAAATACAAACACACGCCGTCTACATCCCACGGCAACCACCTGCGAAATAGGGGTAATGGGGGCAAGGAAACAGATGACTTGTGCGGCCGGGAATGAATGAATGATGTGAACTACGTGGGTGGAAGAATCACCGCAAAGAAGAAAGTGGTGGTGAAAGAAGGAAGGAGAAAGAAGGCAATACACAGACCAGGGTATAAACTACTATTTTAACCATTCGCATATGATTTACTCGTTCCCCTTCCCAGTCCCCAGCCATTCACTCCCATTCCCTTTCACAATCACAACCACCCACACACACACACACTCACTCACCTTAAGATCCCCAATCCTCACCAAAACCCAAAAAACATTAACTTTGTCAATTCTTCCTTATATTCATAACATAAATACAAAAACAGGTAATTTATTAACAAGAATAATACTTCTTTGTCATAATAATGGACAATTACAAATTCATACAAAGACAAAGGCAGAAGACAGAAAATACAGACCACCAAACACAACAACACACAGTACAACCGCCAATGATTCAGAGAGCGGTAGTCATTTTTGACCTATTCCATTCTCTGAAGAGCACCATTCCAGCTCTCTGAATCTTGTCAGGGTTTATTGCCATAAACAAACAAAGCAAAACACAAGGTACTTTTAAAAGATGCTAAAACAATAGCATAAGACAAAGAAAAAAATATACATATATAAAAATAAGCAATGAAGCCATTAAGCTGTGAAGCCCAAAGTTCCTAGACTCACTACTCACCGAATCTTTCTCTTCCTCCTCCTCCTCGCTGCCTTCATCGCCTGGCTGTTGCTGTTGCTCGGCCAAGCGCTGTGCTCTCTTCTCAGGGTCAATCTCCTGGTGCCCGAGATTTATTTTTAAAATAATTAAAGATCTTTTAAAAATAAAGGTTAAAGCTCAAAATGCACATTGAAAGAAAAAATGAGTGTGGTAGCAGTCAAGTAAAAAAATAAATAATTCATGAAAAAATAAAAGCAATTAGTTCAAAATTACTTATTCTTATTTTTTAGTGCAAGCTTAATTTTTGAAATGAGCACACTTTTTCTTTATTCCATTTTGAATATTAGATTTAAGGCATGTATTCTTTGCCACCCACTTGATCATAACAGATTATTTTTTCCATTAACTGCCAATCATAATTAAATTTCAAAGAATTTGCTTTGTATGCATAAAGATTAGATATAGTTTCTGAGTAAATTAGGTGATACTATGATACATCACAGGAGAATTACCTATTAGGGGGGAATCACTTACTTATATTACTTAAAGAAAAGAGTATCTATTTAAGTATTTAAGCATATCTACAGATAATGGAACTCTCGCTGATCATCAGAAGCAAAGAATCTTTTGCATGCCTGCAAATGGACCAAAAGAAAAGTGTGGCCCAAAACACAAAGAGATCCTCCTTTAGTACTCACATCCATGTTGACTTGCACCCTGCCCGTGGAGCGCCTCTTGGGTTTTTTCCGCCGTTGGATTGCAGCCTGGGTGCCCTCCCGCGTTTGCGAAATGCGTTCGCTATCTTTATCTTCATCTGCAGGGCATAAGAAATGACAAGTTCTACAGTGTCCTCTCCTTTTGCTTTTAAGAATATTAAAACACTTTTTGAAACTTTATTTACTTTAACAATTATGATTTCACCCTCTAAAAAAAGCCAAATTCTGACATACCTGCTTTCTCTTCAGAATTCTTTTTACGTAGTGGAACTGTGACTGATTCAGCATCATTTTCAACTTCAGGTTTGTCTTTTGATCGAACATTTTCCAATGAAAACTGTAAAAGAAAAAAACAGACTGTTAAACCAACTACAACAACAAAGAATAGATAGCAGAGGGACAGCTTAGTGAGTGGTTAAACTTTTCTTAGGCTTAAACAGATATGCATTTCTATTAATAAGCAAAGTTATAAAATCAAATAAAGAAATATATAAATGCAATGAAAAATCACAGTTAAATTACAGTGCAATTACTACTAATATCGGATTACAAACAAACAAACAAAGTAATCTTTAAAAAGAGCAGATAGAAAAATAATCTAAAGCCAACCCTACCAACAAGTGTTCACAGCTAACGAACATCGACCAAGCTAACAACAAAAATAAATAAATAAAAGAATAAAGTGAGCCTTCCACATACCTTATTCTTATCAGTCTCATCCACCTTCAGCCTCCAGGAGGGCCGACGCTCCTCTTCTTCGGGTTTGGTGGGTGACTCGGGCTTTGGCTTGGATGAGGGTGAAGATGGGGTAGTTGTGGGTGTGCCTTGTGTGGTGGGGGTGGACACAGTGAGGGTGGAGGACGGTGATTCCTTGGACTCTGGACTAGATGTCTGTGGGTGGCAAGAGAGGATTTCCAACCTTTAAAAGCAGGTTTCCAGATCTCGTTAATGCTGCAGTAGGGGTTACATAAGTTATCACTGCTTTTCTCATTATCTATTTTAGAATTCTATATATGGGAGTAGGGAGGTAGGGTGAATTGGAAAGAATCTGATTGATATATTTCTTCTGTGAGATCTTTACACTTCATGCCAAAGTGTATCATGGTTGGCTATCCATATACTTTTCAGTTTATGTGTCTATGTGTACACTTTTGTACATGTATGCATGTAGGGGTATGAGAATGTATGTATGTGAGCAATTTTCTTTACAAACAAGAGCAACATTCTTTTTCTAGTAACCCTTACACATCAAGTCTTCATGAACCATTAGT
Organism: Penaeus vannamei; assembly: GCF_003789085.1. Taxonomy (NCBI): domain Eukaryota; kingdom Metazoa; phylum Arthropoda; class Malacostraca; order Decapoda; family Penaeidae; genus Penaeus; species Penaeus vannamei. Next base: position 372,795 of record NW_020868563.1, read on the forward strand.
ATAATATCATAGTATCATCTGAGCATATATGACAAATACTTCCAAGACGTTTCATTTTTCATGCAATTGCAATAGAAGGAATCTTAAAAAATCAATTGAAATGTAAAAGTAATTAAATTTCAACTGAATGGCTCAAATTAAAAATAAAAAACAAATTAATAATAATCTATCTCAGAATGAAGGAACATATTGGTATTACAAAATAATTCCTACACCTAAGGGAGGGAAAGATACACATAACATATCAGTTATAACAAATGTGCAATGAAGGTTTGAGACTGAATGTGATTATATAAAGTTATCTTAACATCTGGAACCTTTCAATATGAAGTGCCTATGCTTTTTATTAGGAATGTGTTGGGGGAAATGAATATGAAATTCCTAATGACCATCTATCCACTCATCCATTTCTCTTTGCAAATACATACATGTGAAAACATAAAAAGATATCCAATATCCACACAGACAAACACACATATTCATAAATACTTGTGTTACCTTTGAATCTGATGAACTGTCTGAACCATTTTTGGCTCAGTACTTAGTGTGAAGACAATGTCTCATTTTGTTACAAGACATTAAAATGTAGTGTCATGATACAAAATGAAATGAGGACTGTGACAAAACCAAAAAACAAGAAACTTACCATTGCCTAGGCAATTCCTCAGAAACACATCCTTGACTTACATCATCATTACCAACTAGAGTTAGGATTTGCTCAATCTATAGGCTAACCTAGCAACTAATTGCTTTTGGGTAAGATGTAATAATAAGAAATACTGTAATCTGTCTATTGAGTTTCATTATTGGAAATGTGTTGAGGCCTTTCTCTTATTGTATTTGTTCAGTATCCCATACATATATCTTACTTTAATATTACATATAAAAAAGTTGATGGAAATCAATCATTCAAATGGCACTGCCATAAATATGTAAAGAGTGTGCACGACCACAATACATGTCCAACAACAAAGACAACATACCAAATATGAATCGACGCATTTTCATATGCTTTTCAGAACCCTACCTAAGTATACCTTCTAACTTTTAAAGGAATTAAAGACTAGACATCTTCCAAACAAAACAACTCTGGAAGGGTACTCACAGACGCCTGCTGCTGAAGCTGCTGCTGCTGCTGCTTGTTCTTCATGAGCTGCTCGGCAGATTTGATATCTTCTAGGGTAACTCCTTGCGTGGACCTTCGAGTCGATCGCACCATCTTGGCATGGGCCTTCCTCTGAGTCTCACTCTCCTCATCACGACTCGGCGGCACAAACGACCTAGACGAGTGCACGAGGCTACACATCAGGTCACACAGCGCTCCCACCGCCCAACGTGACGCCAGGGCCAATCACCACACAGACTTGGGACTCTTATCTATTATTACTTTTAATACACCTTCATTATTTTTTCATAATTATTGTTATATTACTGAAATGCATTATTTTAAATTTCTCAAAAAAAAATATATATATACAAAAAAGAAGGGAAGGAGGTAAAAAAAATTGTACCCATTCACTTCTAAAAAAAAAAAAAAAAAATAAAACAAAATTAGTTTAAGACAATTACTTATGACTTTCTTAATATGCAATTAAAATTTTAAGTCTGTGTAGTGATTGACCTGAGTTGTTAGCACACACAAGGCATCAAGCACCAACGACGAGCAAGTGAGGAACATTAAGATATACATTTGCGTGGGTTCATTCCTGGCCATGGACAGGGGGGAGAATTTTTTTTGGTTGTATTTTCACAATGTTTATGGGGGAGGGGGATATCTACATTAAATATACATAAAAAAAGTAAAAAAACTATTTAACCCTGGCATGTTGATGGCCAAAACAAATAAATAACTGATCTTCCTAATCTGCATATACCCACATAAATAATGTGAAAACCACAAAAAAAATACACAACCATATCAGTTATGACCCTTGAAAAAATGAACATGTTAGACTTAGGTTGCACTAAGTACAGTTAGACAGTTACCGAGATGAGATCTTTCCTTCAGTTAAATTACAGTGTTACTATGAAGAATAAAGAAACAAGTTTTTTCATCAAAGTAAAACTCTACCATTCTCAACAAAACTAAGAGTCAAAGCATGAATTTATAAAATGTATAAATCTGAAGCAGATAATAAATCAATAAATCATATAAAAAAGAAATGACAACAAATAATCATAAATAATATAATTTAAAGTAAAGTCAAAGCAAAACTAAGTAAAATAAAAATAAATATAAAAGAGCAAAAATCTTCAAAAATGGCACACTAATCAAACACAAATGAAAAATACACAGTTGTAAAAAATAACTAATATGCAACTTAACTATCCTCAAAAATGCTTTTTCAAAAATCAACAAAGAATAAAAAGATTAACAGTGGTTATCTTTCAGAAATAAATTTTAAGAAGAATTGAAAAGATCGCATGCTTCTGGATAGATTTCTTGCTGTATCCTGTAATCTATGGAATTAATTTCTTTTTCATGTTTCTTGTTCAGCAAATCTGTGTTTAGGGTATTAACTGTTAAAGGGGCACAACAGGCAAACAACATGCCAATTAGTCTGGCAACCATACCTTGGTCACACATTTAGGAAAGGAAAACAATATTTCCTTTAACACAAACAAAAAGACACATACACAAAGAAAATACAACAAAACAAAAACTATGATGATTAATTAATGAAAAATAAAGAAAAAGAGAACATGTCTATGAAATGGATAAGTCACAAGTCATTCTCATGGGTGGTAGGAGTACGCACTTGAAGAAATTCTTAATCACACTGCTCGGACTCATTTTGGATGCCGAGGGGGACTGCTGCTGAGCATTGGTAAGTGGCTGAGGGGAAGCTACAGAGGCCGTAGAAGGAGAAGGAGGAGGAGGAGGAGAAGAAAGAGGTGGAGGCTGCTGGGAAGTGATGGCAGGAGGCTAAGGAAGTAGGAGAGGAGAGGGGTGGGGATGTAGGAGAAGAGGGGGAGGGGAGCTGGTTCTGGTTGGGTTGTTTGGGGGGGGGATGGGGTTTGGGGGGTGGAGGAATAGCAATTCCCCCAAGAGAGTGACGTTGCTGGAAAAAGATTAGCGATTCATAAGAGATTGTGGGAGGTGCTACATAAAATGACATCAAAAGTTTTAAAGATTAAACCACAAGCATTAGCCAAAAAATGCTTCACTGAGACAAGGCTTTATACTTTTACACATAGGGAAGGCTAATATAAACACACCTGAGCTAAGGGACAACAAATCTAACATTATTTTGTCAAACAATATATACAGACATCTCTTTTTAGAAAATAATTCAAATAGGTCTAGTCCAACAGCAGGGATGATATGAAAAGCTTGTCAGTAAAATATATATACACTTCTGCTACAAACTGTCACAAGTTCCAAAAACAAAGATAAAAACCAATGAAGAAGAGCAACGGTAATATTTATAGAGCAATTCTATACAAATACACTGAAATATACAAAATATGATTATCTAAAGCAGACCTACTTCCTCAAATATTAGGATGCTGATTCATCATACAGCACTGTTTATAAAACCAATTGTTTTCTTTAGTAACACAAAGGTATTAATGAGCTTGTGTATATTATGTATTACATTGGGAAATAAAATTACATAAGTATCCCTTTCTTTCCAGACATAGGGATTTTCTTTATGTGTTGAGAAAGTGTCATACAACTGTAGCATAAGCATTTGTATTGAGCTCCTCAGTCCTTTAGTATGAGTTTCATGTACAGACACAAAGTGTAGTTATCCATTTTTTTCTTTACACACAGACAACCCGTTATGAAAATCTATTAGCAATTATTCCCTAACCAGATGATGTCTTTACTTTTTTAAACACTGACAACCAGTTATGAAAATCTATTAGCAATCATTCCTTAACCAGATGATGCCAGAAGGGCAAATAGACATGCCATATCTACAGAATTTTTAGAATTTTAGTCTATTAATTTTGTTTACACATAAAAGTATCCTCAAGTATTTACTCAAAAGTGAATAAGTAAGGCTATATGACTTGACCTGATTTCCTCATTCCTTGATTTTTTGTTTTTAATATCACAACAGTTATTATTATTGACATTATCAGTTATTAAAAATACTAAGAGCACTAAACAGATTTTCCAAAATCATGGAAATGGGTAAACAGATAGTATCAGATAGGAATACTAATTGACTCCTTGGTGATCATGTTCTTCTGGAGCCATCTATATGTAAACAATATGAATAAACTAAATTCAAAGTGGGTGTATATTTGCCCTTCTGGTTCCAACAGGTTATAAATATCAAAAAACAATAAAATATATGTATATATATAAAATACATATTCATCTATTGAACTGCTTACTTTAACAGATATTCTACTTCAAGAGAATACCATAAGATAGCTATTTTTATAAAGAATAAAACCACATTCACTTGCATTGGCAATCTTCTGCAATTAGCAAATCTTCAGAAAAGATCCTCTTATACTAATAGTATATGCTATAATCATTCAGCTAATAATCAGTTTATGTGAACCAAAACGAAAAAGAATGGCCAAAACCTATTTAATCTATATCAAGATAATCTCCTGTACTGAATGAGTTTACAAAAAATAAAAAATAAAAATATATATATATATATATATATATATATATATATATATATATATATATTATATACATATATATATACATATATTATATATATATATATATATATATATATATATATATATATATATATATATATATATATATATATATATATCAACAACAACCAGCCCCCTATGGCCTCATTTAGTTTCTGTCACCTTTTCTGATTCAGCTATTACTAGTCATGAATAGTGTAATGGTGACAATAGCTATATGACAGAAACACTTTATGGATGGAGTCCAATTCATTGATATGTGAGAGATAATCATATGTAGGTATAGTAAGTAAGATAAAAATCAGTTTAACTTGACTTCATAATTTTCATATTGCTCCATGGCCCCCAGGTTGGGAACCCCTGCCCTTTACCCTTAAAACTTCATCCAACCTAAAGCCATTACCATATCGTTAACAAAACACCCCAGGATTAAGAAACCTCAATGTAACCAAGGTAGATTACCTTCCTATGGTGCGCGCAGGAGGTGAAGCATTGGTGGTGACGACTGAGCTGGTAGACACGTTGGGCTCCTGAGGCAGAGTGACACGCGCCATGCTGTCCACATGATTCCTGGAGGGATAACGTAGCATGAAAAAATATATGTATGAAAAAGAAGAGCAACCACTTTGGTTGCCATCTAAGAGACACTGCATGATATCATCATTCAAAATATACAAGAAAAAGAATAGAGTCTGTAACATTTCAATGCTACCTTTATAAGTCATTATATCATACAAAAGATTCAAGCATTAGCATAATGTGTGCCAAATTACACTGCGAGTAAATACTTAAAGATTAAGCTGCAGCAAGGCAGGAGACTTTTTATGCCAGCCAAGCAAGTGACATGCAGTTTTGTCAGTAAGACAAATCAGCTCTATTATTAAGTATATCTCTCTGTGAAAAATACTTGTATTGCTATGATCATATTCCCTTGTACAGACATCAGAGAAGGATTTTTTTTGTACTAGTCTTGAATAATGAAAATAAAAT
>NW_020868563.1:388419-395919 GCF_003789085.1 Penaeus vannamei
TCATCATCTAGAATGAATCCAAAGGGTGCAGCATGGTAAAGGACAGCATGCTTGCTGTGTAAGTGTCCTCACTACTCTCCTCATCATCTAGATGAGGAGTGATCCAAAGGTGCAGCATGTAAAGGACAGAGCAAGATGCTGTAATGTGTTACTACATCCTGTCTGCAGTGCAATCGCCTGCTTTTGAAAGCACGTTGAAACTACCAAGTTCTATGGATGCATAACCACATATAAGGAAAGACAAAATACATATAACCTTTCATTCTTTTAGTAGAGTTAGTGCTATCTCTAACATAAGTCTGACAGGACAGTACAAATTAATGGCAAATTGTTTAAAGCTTGTGTGTTTACTATTTCCATAGATTCTGCCAAACTTAGTAAAAGCACCGGAATCAACACCTGCTTCCATTCTTAGTATATAAAACAGAAATTACATTGATGTTTTCTCTATATATCAAAATTCAACTTTACCTTTGTGGAATTACATATTATAATTTGTTTATTGTATGACTACCTAAACAGTTAAATTTTCTCTATACCTTCTATATATTATACTGAACAAACATGAATATGACATTTTGGCCAGATCTTGTTTATCTTCAATAATGACCTGAAATGGGGTTCCCAACCTTCTCCAACTATTAAAAACTGAGACGACCTAAGTAATAACAAATACAAAGCTCCTCAATCTAGGATTCAAATCTTCAAATTTTCAGGGTTCTACATAAAAATACTTTCCGCTCAACAAATGGCAGGACATTTCACCGATGATGCACCATGTTCCACTTTTAAGTTTACATCATAACAATGCCTAGAGTAAACTGAAACCCTTAGATAATGGCAGTAACAAAACATAAAAATAAAATTTTCACTAAGTTGTGATGGAAAGCCAGGTACCTTTACAATAAGGCAACATACATCATCAGAATATAAGAACAATGAAGTCTTTTTCAATAAAAAATTGTAGGCCCAATAGAATAAATAATTTTGGTTTCTACTTGAATACTGCACATTCTTAACACATTCCCCGTGCCATTATCATAACATTGTTTCCCTGAATTCAGCTGAAGATCACTAAAACCAATGAAGTTTATGAACAAGAAAAGCTACCCATAACCCACAATACTACATAAATATTGATGCTCTTTCTCCATCTCCTACCAATAACAGCACTTTATTGTTAAGTTTAGTATACTGGTTAGGTCTACTGCAAACTCACCCACATCAGATGAGGACTCATCACCAGACGTACCATCAGACTCCCGCTGGTCTTCACGCTCCTTCTTATTACTATGGTCTCGGTGGGGGGAGGTTCTGTGGAAATTTTTAAAAAGTTCTTTTCTCTTCTCTTTCTATTGTTTCTGGTCATACTGGAATTCTTAATTTTGTTCACATCCACAAATATCATACAGAACAAACTGACTGGACACAAAATTTGGGTAACTGTGTGTCATGGTCTATGATACACTGAACATATAATTCATATATTCTGAAATAAGAACATACTGAAGTCCATATAGAAGCTACAATCCCATATATATCTTTTGAGCTATTGTTATCTACATAATATTTCTAGACCTTGATGTAGAATCTCTAACAAAAAAAAAAAAAAAAAAAAACGTGAAAATATGCTAGTCATATAGATTTTAAAAACTCTTCTTCACTCACTTGCGCTTTCTTGGGGTCTGTTTATTTTGGTTTACTTTCATAGAAACCTGTTTTCTCTTGAGTTCATCCATTAGACGTAATAAACTGTTATCTGCAACATCAAATGCACTCTGACCCTGGAAAATGATAGTCAGTTTCCAAAAGGTTATAATGATGTTCTATATGGCTGCAAGTTAGAATTAGTATTTTACTAAAGTGTAATTCTTTAATCAACTGATTTTTCTACAAACTTCAGACTGACAAAATTTTTAGCTGTGAACTTGAAAAAATGATCAATACTAAAGTTCTGTGAATATTTCCATTACTCTTACATCAAATTAGTTTGAAAATATTTAAAAAAAACAATACTTACCACAAAATTCCGGACATCCATATCAGCCATATTTTCTGCTAAGATTTCTACAGCTTCCCTCTGACCCCAATGTGCAGCAGCATGGAGAGGTGTCCATCCATCAAGGTCCTGAGCATTGATATCACTTCCCGCCTCTAACAATAAACTGTGGAAGAAATATGAAATATGCATTTACTCAAGAAAAAATGTAACAAAGTTCACAATTTTAATCTCTTAATAAAAAACATGAAATTGGATGTTAAAGTTTTAATATCTGAAGTTAATGACATTAAACTTATAGATTCAACTTCTACAACAATAATTTCTCTTTATCTTTATATCTGTATTGTAATGTCCCAAGGTAACAGCTTACTGGAGGCTAAACTCTGGTTGACACATGACATATTTCAAAGCAAGATCTGCAGACAAAATGTTTTATATTAAAAAAATAATTAAATAAATAAAAATGTTACTTAAAACCAATGCATCACCTTTTTTCTTTCAACCTACCTCATAACTTTGATGTAACCTTTTGCTGATGCTACATGAAGTGCCGTAGCCCCAGTCTTTGGGTGAGGTCTGTCAGCAAGGTAACCAGCACCAAGCCACATCTGAGCATCTTCTAGCATTCGCCGCTCCTCTTCATTTCGAGAAGCATCACAATCAATTCCTTTATGGTGAGAAAAAAATATATATATAAATAATTGCTAGCAAAGCAATTCATCACTGGGAAACCTTGCATTTAAAAATTCACAGGTTTACAAAATATATAATACAGCTAATGTAAATACTACAATAACTATACCCAAAATAAAAACAAAACCACAGTCATACACAGCCACACACATTCTTCCCTTTCCTCAATTAATAAACATCCCTGTACTTCATAGTCAAAGCAAATTGAGAATGATCATAATAATAAAAAATTCAATCAGATTTGGGTTCATATGAAAATAATTATTACATTACAACAACTGTCCCACTATCATCTTGAAGCTCATATTAAATAGATAAACAACAATATGTACAAATTATTTCTGTGAATAGCCCCACATTGAAAAAAATTATAAAGCCTAAGAGTGAGATGTTGAAAAATTAATCTACATTTATCCCTCACTTTTCATTAATAAATACACAAAAACAAAACATTTAAAGCTGTGCAAGTACACAAAAGGTATGGGTTGGTGCCTACCCTCTAACTTACACTATATGTTGTCACCTTACACCCCAACTCCACACAACAGGTTTACCCGAGGCAAGTTTGCAATGAGACACCTTTGGCTTCTCTCAACCATGTAACTCAACCAGGAACTATAATAGTATACTTGCATAAGCCCCCTTTTGTAAGCCACTTTCTATCAGAAAGAAATCAAGTCTCTAAATATATGAAATCTAATAACAATAAAATATTTGTTTTAACAATATCAAATATTATTCAATAATCTAATAGCTTGTCTTCTATATTCACTTAATAAATTGAGATGCATGTTTATCAAAAACCTATATAAAACAATTTCATTAAAAACATATAATTAAACATATAAAGTGAAAGTATACATACATATACTCTCATTCACATACATACAAATATCTAATAACTTTACAATAATCAAGTTCTTATTAAGATTTCATTAATCTTTTATTTCTTATTCCTAATGACACTACAATATAGACAGCTATTTTTCATTGCCAGTAGTTATTATACCAAGAATCTAACAAATTCATTATAAACTTCTTAAAATACAAAAAGTAAAAGGACTTCAAACCATTTTCAAAAGCAAGTAATAACATACAAATGAAATCTTACCCCTAGTTTCTATTTCTCGTTGTAATAAACTTTCCATTTCATCTGAATCTGCTATATCGATGGCTAGGTCACCATCGTTGTTCACTAAGGAGAGATCTGCTCCCCGGTCTATTAGGAACCTGCAATGAAAAATAGTTGGTTACATAACGAAAGGGAAAAAATCATAATAAGCATTTTGCTTTGCAACCTATGATTCTATTGCCATTCTTCTGTACATGTTTGGCTGTAAATATACTAAAAAAGGCAATTTCATATGAAAAACATAGCTTTACATTTGGAAATTACTACAGTGTGTTTTTGCATCCAGGGCAAATATGGTTACTCACACTTTACTAGAACATTTTCAAAAACAATGAGGATGTGTGAAATCCATCTTTTCTTTCAAAAGAATTCATCATCTTATTGCCCAAGACCATGCATTGTGGGTATACATATATTGGTCATACGAATTATCAACTGTATTTCATCTTGAGTAAAAAAAAAAAAGTCACATATCCTGCTTCATTTCAATCTGATAAAGCATCATTTGCTCATCTGAGCAACCAATTTCATTCTGTAAGGACATCTTTTGTATATTTCTTTAATGTGGCACTCCACAGAACATGGCATTATACAAAGGGTAGGGACTCCAATGGCAGCAAAACAAGATATGGGGCATGTACACCCATAGTCCAGGATTACAGGACACTTCTGCCATGGACATGGCCTATAGTCATCTTATGTGTCCTGAAGAATAGTTTGAACTACAGCTATGGTCACCTAACATGGTCACAGGGCTAAATATGGAAAGAATCTGTTTTCTCTATGCACCTTTTATCACAAAACAAAGAAAGAAACTTTATTTCAGGCTCTAAACATCCAATTAACAAGAATGCCACAAACATGTTCATTCTTTCTACTTTAATATAAATTCCCAAAAAATTGGAACTGTCAAAATTGAATTATTTGAATATTTTCTTATCTAAAGTCCTGGTAAACAATAAGAACAAAAAGAAAACAGGTTAATAATCAAATGCCCAAGAGTTAAGTGATCTCCTGATCTTCACACTATATAAGGACAAATCTCAGCTGGGTCAGGCACATGCTTATAGCAGAGTGAAGGTGCTCAAGATAATTACTCTACAAATATATTCAAGAAGAAATGCCAGTGGAATCAACTTTTGAGATTTAAAGCATTTTATTTTCCTTCAAAAGATGATGAGTAATGGAGAAGCAAGTAAGGAAAAGTGAAGGAGATGAACATGAAGGAGGAGGAGGAGGAGGAGAGGAGGAGGAGGAGGAGGAGGAGGAGGAGGAGGAGGAGGAGGAGGAGAAGGAGGAGGAAGAAGAGGAGAGGAGAGGAAGAAGAGGAGAAGGAGGAAGAAGAGGAGAAGGAGGAGGAGGAGAAGAGGAGGAGGAGGAGGAATGAGAGAAGGAGGGAGGAGGAGGAGAAGTGAGAGGAGGAGGAGGAATGAGAGGAGGAGGGAGGAGGAGGAGAAGTGAGAGCAGGAGGAGGAATGAGAGGAGGAGGGAGGAGGAGAAGTGAGAGGAGGAGGAGTGAGGAGGAGGCAGAGGAGGAGGTGGAGGTAGAAGAAAAGGGGGAAGCAGAGGAGGAAGTAAGGAGGAAGAGGAGAAGGAAGAGAAGGAGGCAGAAGGGGAGAAGGAGGAGGAGGAGGAGAAGGCACAGGAGAAGGTAGGAGGAGGAGAAGGCACAGGAGAAGGTAGGAGGAGGAGGAGGAGAGAGGAGGAGGAGGAACATGAGGAAGGAAGAGGGCAGGAGGAGGGAGGAGAAGAGGAGGAGGAGAGGAGATGAGAGGAGGAGGAGGAGGAGGAGGAAGAGGCAGATGAGGAGGAGGAGGAGAGAGGAAGAGGGAGGAGGAGAGGGAGAGAAGAGGCAGAGGAGGAGGGGAAAGAGGCAGGAGGAGGAGGAAGAGGCAGATGAGGAGGAGGAGGAGGAAGAGGCGAGGAGGAGAGGCAGATGAGGAGGAGGAGGAAGAGGAGATGAGGAGAGGAGGAAGAGGGCAGATGAGGAGGAGGAGGAGGGAGGGAAGAGGAGGAGGAGGAAGAGGCAGATGAGGAGGAGGAGGAGGAAGAGGCAGATGAGGAGGAGGGAGGAGGAAGAGCAGATGAGGAGGAGAGAGGAGAAGAGGCAGAGATGAGGAGGAGGAGGAGGAAGAGGCAGATGAGGAGGGAGGAGGAGGGCAGATGAGGAGGAGGAGGAGGAAGAGGCAGATGAGGAGGAGGAGGGAGGAAGAGGCAGATGAGGAGGAGGAGGAGGAAGAGGCAGATGAGGAGGAGGAAGGAGGAAGAGGCAGATGAGGAGGAGGAGGAGGAAGAGGCAGATGAGGAGGAGGAGGAGGAAGAGGCAGAGAAGGAGGAGGAGGAGGAGGCAGATGAGGAGAGAGGAGAGGAGGAAGAGGCGAGGAGGAGGAGGAGGAGGAAGAGGGCAGAGATGAGGAGGAGGAGGAGAAGAGGCAGATGATGATGAGAGAGGAAGAGCAGATGATGATGGAGGAAGAGGCAGAGGAGGAGGAGGAAGAGGCAGATGATGAGGAGGAGGAAGAGGCAGATGAGGAGGAGGAGGAGGAAGAGGCAGATGAGGAGGAGGAGGAGGAAGAGGGAGATGAGGAGGAGAAGAGGCAGGCAGATGAGGAGGAGGAAGAGGCAGAGGCAGATGAGGAGGAGGAAGAGGCAGAGGCAGAGGGGAGGAGGAAGAGGAGAGGAGATGGGGGGAGGAGAGAAGAGGCAGAGGGAGGGGGAGGAGGAGGAAGAGGCAGAGGAGGGGGAGGAGGAGGAAGAGGCAAGGAGGGGGAGGAGGAGGAAGAGGAGGAAGAGGAGGAGGGGGGAGGAGGAGGAAGAGGCAGAGGAGGGGGAGGAGGAGAAGAGGGAGGAGGGGGAGGAGGAGGGAGGGGGAAGAGGGAGTAGGAGGAGGAGGAGAGGAGGAGGAGGCAGAGGAGGAGGAGGAGGAGGCAGAGGAGGAGGAGAAGGCAGAGGAGGAGAGGAGGAGGCAAGAGGAGGAGGAGGAGGAGAGGAAGAGAGGAGGCAGAGGTAGAGGAGGTAGGGCAGGAAGGATGGGAGGAGGGAGGGAGAGGAAGATGGAGGAGGAGGAGGAGGAGAAGGGAGGGAGGAGGAGAGGAGGAGAGGGAGGAGGGGAGAGGGGGAAGAGGGAGGGGAGGGGAGAGAGGAGGGGCAGGAAAAGGAGGGGGCATGGGGGGGAGGGAGGATGAGCAGCAGGGGGAGGTGGGGAGGGGAGGAAAGAAGAGGAGTAGGAGGAGGGGGAGGAAGAGAGGAGGAGGAGAGGAGAGGAACGAGGACAGAGGAGAAGAAGAGGAGAGGAGACAACAAGAGAAGACAAACAGAGGAGGGAGGAGGAAAGAGAGGAGAAGACAAAGGAAGATGATGAGAATCTAAAGAAAGGAGGAGGAGGAGGAGGGAGGAGGAGGAGAGGAGGAGGAGGAGGAGGGGAGAAGAGGAAGCTGAGAAGGAGGGGGAGGAGGCTGAGAAGGAGGGGGGAGGAGACAGAGGATACAGAGGCAGCAGAGGAGGAGGAGAGGAAGGGAGGGGGAGGAGGGAGGAGAGGAAGGGGAGGAGGAAGAGGAGAGGGGAGGAGGAAGAGGAGAGGAGGAGGGGCAGAGGAGGGAGGAAGAGGAGGGAGTGCAGAGGAGGAGAGGAAGATGCAGAGGAGGAGGAGGAGGAGGAGAAGGAGGAGGAGTAG
>NW_020868563.1:400919-405919 GCF_003789085.1 Penaeus vannamei
AGGTAAATTCAAAAAGAGGCGAAATCGTTACTACTATGTAACCTGTCATAAGAACTGGTACAATACCTGTTTCTCCACTTTTTTTTTTTAAACCTGAAAGTGGCATCCCCTCTTTTGAGATCCAGTATCCCCTTCAACCCCCCCCCCCCAAGTATGTGGTTACCAACACGCAGGCCAACCATATGATTACGACAGCTGATTGAGAAATAACAGGATAGTCGACCTCTACTCCGCCTCTGTGTATCTCTCTCTTCACTCAAACGTTCAATTTAAAGTAGCATCGCTCTATCCGATCATATGCAAACTGGGTATAGATACAGAACTTCAATACATGTGATTAATGTATCTACAAATATGGGACTGCGTGTTTAGGTATGTGCATGCATGGGAGCTCATCCGAGGATATGCATGACTGCCTAAATGCATGTTCGCATGGGCATGTAACAGGAATATGCAGGTCTTGTCTTTGTGTGCATGTGTGTATGTATGCGTGCGTGCGTGCGCGCGTCTAACGAGTGGGGGGGAAGCGCAAGGGGTGAGCGAGGTCGATATGAAGAGGGGGGAGAGGGAAGGGGTGAGGAAAGTTGGGGAGAAGCGAGGGAGAAAGGTAGGCGGTGGGAGAGAGGAGAGGGAGAAGGGTAGGCGTGGAAGAAAGGAGAGGGAGAAAGGTAGGCGGTACGTGATGGAGGAAGAGGATGGGGATGTGATGGGGAGAAGGAAAAGGAAACGGAATCCGAGGGGGAAGTGAACAGAGAAGTTGGGGAAAGGCATGGAGAAGTGGTGGAGCAAAGGGAAGGGGAAATAGTTCGGGAAAGAGAAAAGGAAATGGTGAGGGAAAGAGAAGGGGATGGGGTGGGAAAATGGAAAGGGGAAATGGTGGGGGGAAAGGGGAAGTAGTGTGGAAAATGGAAGGGTCGGCAAACAGAAGTGGTAAGGAAAAAGGAGAAGAAAGTGGTGGGAGATAAAGAAGAAGTGGTAGAGAAAGCATGGAAGGGAATGAAGAGATAAAGAGAAATGGGGAAAAATATGGGGGGAGGGAAGAGTAAAGGAACGAGAAGGAAGAGTGGATAGTGACAAGAGAGGAGTAAGAGAAATGGGTAAGGATTGGGTTAAAGGAAGTTTAGAAGGGAAAGGAGGGAGGGGAGGGGGAGGGAAGGGAGGGGAAGGAGAGAGAAAAGGAAAGGAAAGGAAAGGAAAGGAAAGGAAAGGAAAGGGAGGGAAGGGAGGGGAGGAGAAGGGGAATAGAAAAGGGTCCGTATGGAGGCAGTTGGCAGGAATGGAAAAAAAGGGAGATGCAAGGGAGGAGGAGAAGAGGAAGTGGAAGAGAAGAAGTGAATCAAGATCAAAACGCGGACGGAAGATCATTTAATGAGACTCTCTTTTGCTTCTTTGAGCAATATCCTGAATCGGGGCCGACTCACCCCCAGCAAGCGAATCAATTCACACAAGCGCGTTGGAGTTCACCAATTATTTATTCACGAGCTCCCCCCCCCTCAACCTCAACCCCACCCTCCGTTATCCAGGGTGGGTAGGGGTGGGGTGAGGGTGGGGTTGCGAATCCTATCCATGGGGAAAGAGCGGACTTATTTGCATATCCCCTCCCAATCCCCCTACCCCCCCCCTCCCTTCATCCCCTGGCTCCATCATATCTCGTGATCAGCGGAAATTGCCTCATAAACTCATTATAACAACAAGGCTAATCTTATTTTCACATCATTTTCTCTCGTCTTCTTCCCCCTTTTACATCATCACTACTGCCGCCCTCTCCCTCATTCTTTCTCCCATTCTCGCTCTCCGATCAGACCCTCTTATCTCTCCACTCCAAACCTCATTACCTGTTATCAGCCACACCCAGCACAAGCGTTACGACCGAGGAAAGAAATAACCAGGTGAGGAGGGAAGGAAGGAAGGAATCAAGGAAGGCAGGAAGAAAAAAAGGATGGATAGAAGGGAAGAATCAAAGAAGGCAGGAAGAAAGAAAGGATGGGTGGAAGGGAAGAATCAAAGAAGACAGGAAAAAGGGATGGATGGATGGATGGAAGGGAAGAATCAAGGAAGGCAGGAAGAAAGGACGGATGGGTGGAAGGGAAGAATCAAGGAAGGAAAGAAGGAAAGAAGGAAGGCAAGGATTTGACGACTGGGGTGGACACTCTCTGTTAGACGAAATCGATGGTCAACAACAGAGACATGGGGGGAAAAGACTGAGAAAGACAAAGAAAGAGCAAGAAGGGAAAAAAGACTGAGAAAGACTGAGAAAGACAAAGAAAGAGCAAGCAGGGAAAAAGGAGAATGTGAGGGAGAAGGAAAAGAGGGAGATGGTGAGGGAAGAGAGAGAGATTAAGAAAGGGAAGAGAGAGGGATTAAGAAAGGGAAGAGAGAGGGATTAAGAAAGGGAAGAGAGAGGGATTAAGAAAGGGAAGAGAGAGGGAGGAAGAAAGGGGAGAGAGGGAGGAAGGAGAGAGGGAGGAGGGAGGAGGGAGAAGAGAGAGAGGGAAGAGAGGGAGAGAGGGAGGGAGGGAGGGAGGGGGGGAGGAGAGAGAGAGAGAGAGAGAGAAGAGAGAGAGAGAGAGAGAGAGAGAGAGAGAGAGAGAGAGAGAGAGAGAGAGAGAGAGAGAGAGAGAGAGAGAGAGAGGGGAGAGAGAGGGAGAGAGAGGGAGAGAGAGGGAGAGAGGAGGGAGGAGAGGGAGGGAGGGAGAGGGAGGGAGAGGGAGGGAGAGGGGGGAGAGAGGGAGAAGAGAGAGGGAGGGAGAGGGAGAGAGAGGGGGATGAGGAGAGAGAGTGTGAGAGAGGATGAGGAGAGAGAGTGTGAGAGAGGATGAGGAGAGAGAGTGTGAGAGAGGATGAGGAGAGAGAGAGGGAGAGAGAGAGAGAGGATGAGGAGAGAGAGGAGAGATGAGGAGAGAGAAGAGAGGGATGAGGAGAGAGAGAGAGAGGGAGAGAGAGAGAAAGGATGAGAAGAGAGAGAGGATGAGGAGAGAGAGAAAAGATGAGGAGAGAGTAACATAGTGGGGAAGGGGGAGGGAGGGAGACGGGGGAGGGAAGGGGAAGGGAAGGGATAGGAAGGGGAAGGGAGGGAGAAGGGGGAAGGGAAGGGGATAGGAAGGGGAGGGGGAGGGAGAAGGGAAGGGGGAAGGGAAGGGGATAGGAAGGGAGAGAGAGAAAGAGTGGGTTGGCCGATTCGGGACTCGGGACTTGTCTAGACGGTTTACGATCGATGCTTGAAAACGGAACAAAGATAAAACAAAATAAAAATATATAAAAAAAAAACATTTTCAAATGTTCTCACCTATTCTACGCTGAATCTTAGATTTCATTACGATAACATTACAGGACTTTCTATTATACATTGTGTAGTTTTTGCACATAAGATATAGGCCTATACAGCATCCTGTCATTTCTCACTAACGTACTAAGCTCGTCCAGAAAACACCCATATTAAAAGAATCAGGAAACAAAAAAGCATCGCCGTCGGAAACAGACCGAACTCGAACACACAGCGCGGGTACATCGGAATGAGATTAGGAGAGAGGGAAAATAAAAATGATCAGTATCTTATCTGTCGCCCGAACCTGACACAAGCCGGATGCCTCGAACGCCGGAAACAAAACGTTTGACTTTTTTGTCGGAAACTGGGTTAGATAATTCCAAAGTAAACAAAACTGAATAAATGAGAGGGTTATAAAGAAAATCCTTCCTTTCCATAATACTTTTTTTCTTCATTTAACAATTCCATCAGACTTTTTGTTTTTCCTCTGCTTGCTTTCATTACCATATTGGTTTATTTCATTACCATATTCTTTATTCCCGAATTCTAAGCCCAGACCTTTCCCTTCCTTTCCTTTCCCTCCTTCCACACATACACACACATAAGAACATATAAATAAATAAATATATATAGAGATAAACAAACAAATAAATAAATCTATACATACATACACATATAAACAAATAAATAAATAACCAACCAAATAAAATAAATAGGGTAGGTCTCATTACCCATGGAAAACATGGCCTCTAATGATCCCTCAGGACAGGAAAGAGGAGGTAGTTACGAGTCCCAAACAACCTATCGCGTCGCCGATAAGGGGGGGGGGGGTGATGGATGGGGGCGGGGAGTGATAGATGGGGGGGGGGTGAAGGTGGGGAGGGAGTGATGGATGGGGAGGGGGGTGAAGGTGGAGAAAGGGGAGAGCAGTGGTCCCCAACCCTTTTTTCAGGCGAACCCAATCATACAATCATGCGACAGCAGTCTGTTCTACAATGTATAGGCTTGAATATCACTATCATATTATCACATCTAGATCATTCAATAAATTTATACATAATTTGATAAACAAAACTCTACAATTACGGTTATATTCGCTTTAGTTGGAGAGTCGTCAGAACTCTATGCATTTTTTAATAACATTATCTGGATGTAAGTGGGTGAAGACAACATCAGGTGAGGGATAGGAAAATGGATGATGCATGGCTGATTGATGATATTTGATGAATTGATGATTGGGATGATGATGATGATGATTGATGATATGATGGATTGATGATGATGATGATGATGATGATGATGAGATGATGATGATGATGATGATGATGATGATGATGAAATATGATGATGATGATGATGATGATGATGATGATGATGATGAGTGAGAGGGGTAAGAGGGGAGGAGGGGGTGAAGGTGAGGGTGAAGGGTGGAAGGAGGAAGAGGAAGAAGAGGATGATGATGAGGAGGTAGAGGAAAAAGAGGAGGATGAGGAAAAGAAGAGTGTAAGAGGAAGAAGAGAAGGGGGGGGGGGGGAGGAGGAGGAGGAAAGAGAAAGAGAAGGAGCAGGAGAAGAAGGACAAGGAGGGAAAAAAGGGAAGAGAGGAGGGGGAAAGGAAGAAGTAAGAAGTTAGTTTCCGAGACGCGCCACTCGGGCGCGTATGTGCCCCGCGCCCCGAGCGCCGCCCCCCCAATGAACCAGTATGAATTACCGGGCACTGTATGCTAACCATGGGC
>NW_020868563.1:418964-433964 GCF_003789085.1 Penaeus vannamei
TGGGAGCTTGGCCAGTGCGTTCAACTGGTCCCTTTCTTTCTTAGTCACACTCACCTTCTTACCGCTTCAGGTGAGCGAGGAAAGAGAGAGAGAGAGAGAGAGAGAGAGAAGAGAGAGAAGAGAGAGAGAGAGAGAGAGAGAGAGAGAGAGAGAGAGAGAGAGAGAGAGAGAGAGAGAGAGAGATTGATCCACCAACTTATATTCTATGTCGTGGTTAGACCCGACTGGTGACGTTATCGTTTTACTGTATTTCCGACATTTTCTTTGCGCGTTTCGTGAGTTTCGACAAATTATAAATTCCTGGTTTTGGATCTTTAAAAACCTGTCCAAAATTTACGGCTAACACATAAAGTAGAAAACATACCATTTTTTAAAGGATCACGAGACGTATAACTCTTCAGTCTTGTATTTTCTTAGGAGTGTAAGCCCAATCCAACCTAATATACCTATGTCTAACGTAATCAAACCTTATCTAAACAAACAAACCTAGTCATAATAAACTTACCCTAAGCCAACCTAATCTAATGTAACCCTAAAATTTACAATGGTTCAACTTTCACGGCTGTCGCTATGACTCTACCCACGACGTTAAATGTAATTTTCGTTCACCATAATTCATTTTCCTTCAGTGATTTAGTCAGAGAGTATAAATCACTGTATGAATTCCGTACACATGTATGTATTATTGAGTATTGATTATATTATATATAAAAAATAATGTAATGTCTTTGTTTGATATTTGCACAGGAAGCCATTGGATCTGCAGCCGTGTACTGGACATTTGCTGTAGTGTGTATATCGTCTTTCATCTTCTGTTTGTCTTTGTCCCGAGACAAAGGGGGCGCACGCTGAAGAGATCACACAAATGTTCTCCGATTCTGGCAAAGACGGGGCACACAATGCGGCTTGAGAGAGAGAGAGAGAGAGAGAGAGAGAGAGAGAGAAGAGAGAGAGAGAGAGAGAGAGAAGAGAGAGAGAGAGGAGAGAGAAGAGCGGGGGGAAAGTGAAGGGGAGAAAGACAAAGCGAGAGAGAGAGGGGGGGGGTTCATTGCTTAATTATCGTTTGCAATAGATGTCAGTTTTGGACGAAAACAAGAATATTTAGTAACAATACTAGCTTTTACGCTATATATCGTGAAATATAACACCAAAATGTGTAAAATGACTCCTCAGTCTAATTTACTCTACTCATATCAATATTGACATCATGTTTACTATCATGAGATTATTATTATTAGCATTATCATTATTATAGATTAAGAATAGCTTGGTATTCTGGTCGTTTGGAGATGAGACTGAAATAATCCCTCAAAGTCCCCTGTCTGTCTGACAGGGCCGTCGTATCATTACTTGCCCCGGGTTAAGCATTGCACTTGGGCCCTTACCTACATTACCTACAGAAAGTTACAACTTACATACGGGTAGATTAGGCTGGAACTCCTATGCTGGTGGAGACCCAAACAATTGCCCAGCGTGTCCATGCATTAAGACGGCCCTGAATGTAGAACAAAAAATATGTACGAACAGGAACCCCTTCAAATCGACTATTGAAACATTACGGCTAACCGTCTCCGGGAGTCCAACCCAACATTCAGCAAAATCACCACCATTACGCCCCACCTGATCTCCTAGCCACAGGGGTCCGTCCATTTGACTCCCGTGGTCTTTACACATTAAGTTATAAACATATACTTCCAAGCCAGGTAGCCCCGGCCTCTGAACCATCGTGGCATGTGTATTTCTTAGTATATATGGCCTAGCCAGGGGGATCCGCCTCCCAGATTCCCAGGGTAGCGGACCCTAGGCGGATGGCAGAAACAGTATCTCTGTAACTAATAGGAACAACCTTTTCATTTAAATAAACCAGAATTCCTTTGTTTATATATACTATATAATTTGCTCCCTGAAAACCACATAACTTTGTACAAACAACGATATATATTTTTTTAATTTCCGCTAATTGCCACAATTGCTTGACATCTAATTGCGCTATTTTGAGTCTTAAAGATACTTGAAGGAATCCGATATAACACTGTGCATGTTTTTTTTCTGCATGGACACTAAATTGATTAAAAATAACCCGTAATCGACATGGAAATATGAGCAAAATATTTCTCACCAGCGCTTGTCAAGGAATGAAAAAAGCTTCCAGAGCAGTCAATAATCCCGGTCATGAAAACGAGCATCCGAAGATAACGAGAAATGCATGGACATATTTGAACAGGCATTGATAATTGCGGGAAAAAAATAGTACGCGCTTGTGAAAAGTACATCGATGATGAGTTACGCGGACATGTGGCACAATGGTTCTCAAACGTTTTAGTATTACTCCCGGCAGTTGTGATGGACCACTTTTGCGCCAACCCCATCACTCTTCAGTTATGTGAAATGAGAGGAAAGGGGAGTATAGGGATGTTCCTTTGCCAAAAAATAATATAAAATGGTCGTTGCTGTATTGGTAATGGGAAACATGACATCGTTTGTCCTGCAATAAAATATCCATGCAAGGCTCTGTATAATTGCATATTGCATATCAGCAGCTGCATTTTCAGCTAATTCTTGGCTTTTGTTTTAATCCGAACGAAAGCCGAGAAACCATCCTCACAATAGTGAGTTGTGGCAACGGGAATTAACGCAGTAAGAGCTCTTTGTGAGAGAATGGGATAATCCTTCTCCAGGTAGCCAACTCTTCATTCTGATTATGATAATCCACTTTCAGGGTGTTATCCTCTCTTGATGCAAGCAGGGGCTGGTGGCAGTTCCCCTCCCCAGGACTCTTGCTTCCCCAAGGTCCACATTTATTCTCTTAATTACACCTATGTAGGTCTGATTATGCCGAAAATTGCTTCTAGAATAGCTTGATTTTCTACATCTTTGTCCCATCGAGTCGCGTCAAGAAAACCCTAATCTTAAAAAAAAAAAAAAAAAAAAAAAAAAAAAAAAAAAATATACATATATATATATATATATATTATATATATATATATATATATATATATATATATATATATATATATATATTATATATATAATAAATAAACACCATTTGAGAAATCGCACTTTTCACTTTTATTGTTATTCCCAAATTCAAAACCCGTTTCTTCTAACGGCCCTGAAATATACGCAACATGCTCATAGTCCAGTTTCACAGTATAAAACGCTTTCACTTTTACCTCTGTGCAGAGTTCAAAATATCTTTCCTAAGTTATATAATAATGCATTTCTAAATATAAACAAATCATGAACCTGGAGGTTTACCATGAACTGCTTTTCATGCCTCAGTGTAATAACTGGGACTGGTTATTTGTCTTTTTAACACCGCATTTGAAGAAAAGACAAGCAGATGAAATGCATGGCTTTGCACACCGAATCCTCTGCAGGAAGAAATGATGGGACACAAATTCTTTATTATGGATTTCTACTATTCCTATTATAAAAACGCAATATATATATATATTATATATATATATATATATAATATATATATATATATATATGTGTGTGTGTGTGTTGTGTGTGTGTTGTGTGTGCGTGTGTGTGTTGTGTGTGTGTGTGTGTGTGTGAGTGAGAGAGAGCATGCGCGCGCGCGCGTGTTGCGTATGTGTGTGTGTGCGTGTGTGTGATTGTGTGCTAGCGTGCGTGCATGTGTGTGTGCATTTATGTTGTGTGTGTGTGTGTGTGTGTGTGTGTGTGTGTGTGTGTGTGTGTGTGTGTGTGTGTGTGTGTTTGTGTGTGTGATTGTGTGCTAGCGTGCGTGCGTGTGTGTGTGCATTTACGTATGTGTGTGTGTGTGTGTGTGTGTGTGTGTGTGTGTGTGTGTGTGTGTGTGTGTGTGTGTGTGTGTTTCAGACACATACAAATACACATATTTTTTTACTTTTCTTTCCCTGGAAACACACAAGGACGCTGTGTCGCCAAGAATACCTGGCATGTAACATAATATACCACCCAAGTCTTGTTCAGGGAAGCGCAATATATGCACAGGGTAAGTCAGCCATCAACAGCAGTGCAGACCCGGTGCAGACCTTTCCACTGGAAGCATAGAAATCATCTAGGTGGATACTGTACACTTCAAAATAACCTTTGTACAAACCACCGGCAACCACTTTTAAATGGCCACAAACAATCCACCTTAATGACAAGGCAAATCTTGTGGTCGGGGACTTCAACAGGCCTAACACCACCTGGGGATACGACAACACAAATAGTGATGGGGGAGCGGTAGAGGAGTGGGCCATATTAACGACCTGACAATCATCTACAATGCAAAGGACCTTGCAACCTTCCAGAGTGCACACTGGAGATGGGGATATAATCCCGATTTAGCACATATCACATTCAGACACCACTCAAATATTGAAAAGTCTGTGGGTAACCCCATACCAAGAACCCAACATCGACCAATAATCATCACTATACGACCTGCCATGAGACCACAAACAACAAATTCTAAAACCAACCTTGAATCAACAATCTCCAATATTTCCCCCATGCCTGGCCAATACAGCTGTTTCCAAACCATAGTCCAGAAGGCTGCAAGGTCTAACATCCCCAGAGGCTGCACGAATATCTACATCCCTGGTCAAACAGAACTCACTAAAGACCAATACAAGGAGTACATTCAAGCATTTAGTGAAGACCCTTTTGCTGAAAGCACTCTAGAGCTCGGTGAAAGCCTGCTAGTCTCAATAAGCAGTGACCAAAAGGTGCACTGGAAAGAAGTCATAACAAACATGGATATGACACATAATAGTAAAAAAAAAAAAAAAAAAAAAGATAAATAAAAGCTAAATTTGGAAAAAGAAGCACAGCCCGGAATAGCTGCTGTCACCCCTAACCAAGTGGCTTACCAACTGTGGCTCAATGGAAAACCACTCTTTAAAGACAGAGGACACATAAAGAAAATGATACAGGACATTAGCCTTATCATGCAGGGCAGCAATCAAGACCTTGATCCTTTACAATAGCAGATCTAAATACGGCCATCTCACACCTGAGACAAGGTAAAGCATCTGGTGAGGATGGGATCACCACAGAGATGGTACTGCACTTTGGAAAAAAAAAACAAAGCATGGTTACTATCCCTGCTCAATAACTGTACCTCATCCTTTCAAATCCCCCAAATCTGGAGAAGAGCTAGAATTGTGGCTTGACTATACTTAAATCTCTTTGCTCTGCATTCTGTATAAACTATAAGGGCATGATCTTGACACATACAAGAAACAGTCAAAGAATAACAAATTAATCAGAATACCATCTTAGTCTGCATAATTGAGTCATTACTTGTCAATCGTCGTGTTTATGTGGAAATGGAAGGAAAGAAAAGTAGATGGCATACCCAGAGGAATGGGCTCCTACAAGGCTCTGTCTTGGCTCTGGTCCTATTTAATGTTTACACTCATGACCAGCCACAGTACCCAGACATCCGTAGGTACATATATGCAGATGACCTGCGTATTGCCACCCAATCGAGCTCCTTCAGTGAGATCGAAGGAAGGTTATGACATGCCTTGGATACACTTTCCACATATTACAAGAAGTGGCACCTTAATGCTAACCCAAGGAAAATTCAGGTGTGTGCATTCCATCTTAACAACCACCAGGCTAGCAGAAAGCTTCAAGTAAGATGGAGTAATACAGAACTGGAACACCACTCATACTCAGTCTACATAGGTGTCACTCTAGACAGAACACTCTCCTTCAAGGAACATATAACCAAACAGAGGCAAGCTCACGGCTAGAAATAATCTCCTTAGTAAACTTGCCAATACTAGCTGGGGAACGGACCCAAAAACCCAGAGACAGACAGCCCTAGCACTGTGCTTTTTCACTGCAGAATACTGTGCCCCAGTGTGGTCCAGAGCTGAACAGGGCATGTTGAATAATTACTGGCGCCATGAAACCCACACCACTGCCAGCTATATATAGACTATCAGGTATTCCACCACCTCACATCCGACGTGAAACTACCACAAGGATTGAATGTCAAAAGCAATTGCATGGCAACCAGCACTCACTCTATGGCCATCAGGATGTGAGACAAAGGCTAAAGTCCTGCAAAAGCTTTCTGACTACTGAGCAAAGCCAGGCCACAGAACACAGGCTGGAATGCTGGCAGGAAATCGAATGCCTGAAACACGATGAAGGCCCGCCAAACCCAGATGAAACCATGCCCCACAAATCAAACCTAAGCAGAAAAGACTGGGTAACACTAAACAGGGCAAGACCTAAAGTGGGCAAAACCAGAGACAAACTTCACAAATAGGGAATCACCGCCAGCCCAAATGTCAATGTGGAGAAACAAACTCAAACTATGATCACATACTCAAGGAATACCCATTGGGCCCTCACTACTCTGACCAAGACCTTAAGGAAGCTAATGACTGCCCTTCAATTGATACAGTTCTATTGTGATAAGATATAA
This sequence comes from Penaeus vannamei, assembly GCF_003789085.1. NCBI lineage: Eukaryota > Metazoa > Arthropoda > Malacostraca > Decapoda > Penaeidae > Penaeus > Penaeus vannamei. Next base: position 425,389 of record NW_020868563.1, read on the forward strand.
TAATGATAATTGCAATTATCAAATGAGAAAGGCCATCTCATCATATCCCCACCAAGAAAATGATTAATTAAAATTGTTTCATTAATAACTTTTGAAAAATAAATGAATAATAAAATAAAGTAAGATTAGGAAAAAGCTCTTCATGCAACTAATGTTTTTTTTTCAAAATGTAGCCAAATAGGCATGATTTTCTCTAAAAATATATCAGTTAAATAAGTGCACTAAATAATTGTAATATATAAAGCACACATTAGTACACACTAATGAAAAAAAACTAAAAATTCACAATGTGAGGAAGGATTGGCTGTCATGGGAAAAATTGTCCAGGGAAAAACTGAACAAAAATGCATTCAACTTAGAAAGTCAGTACTGATTGATTTTGGTCATATAAATCCTCCAAGGTCCATTTAATTTTATTCTTTAAAACTGGACAAAATGCTGGCTGAAAACCAGTTGAAATTATAAAAGGCCATTCCCTCTTTTTTTGCCATCTAATTTCAAGAACATTTTCCTGGTCTAATTTTTCCTCTCGAGTACAAATATTTCTCTCAATTTTTTTACTTACAAGAACCAGAAGAAATAAAAACATATATCAGATAACTAAAAAATGGCACCTGTCTCACAGATTATTGATTTGGTCCCTAGTTACCAAATAAATTTTGGTTTTTATGTAATTAGTTTCTGTTTCTCAAGTCTTGAAGATTATGAGGTTCTCCAATATGTCCCAGCCTATTAATGAGTAAAGGAAGTGCTTTCTGTGTAAAACAGAAGGGAAATTAAACAAGGCACATAATATATATGCTTTATTGAACAATTCTTTCATTATATAAAATGAGCAAATGCCAAATTAAAAATATGTGATATATAACACCATCACCAAAGTTCACTCAAAGGAAAGATTCTAATATACACAGCATACCATCACGCTTGACCAGTTTTATCTTGGAATAATGCAAATTACTTGAAATATGACAAATACTGTAATTTATGTTGTTGTAAGGCATAGGAAAAACCATCAAACTTCATATGACTAAATGATCATTTTGTTTATCAATTTAATTTTCCAAAAACTACAAAAATGGAAGCACTATTGTAAGATGCTTCCTTGACTAATACTTTCGGACAATTTTAATTTTCTACTATTTCAAGCACATACACTGACACTACAAACTGTGTACTGAAGAGCTCTGTAACTTTTACTTTGGTCCATGTGATTCCACCAACATTTGGCTTTGTGTGATGTCTACAAGAGATGTGAATATATCTCTTTTAAAGATATCATCTACAAGAAAGATAAAACTATAATAATAATGATGATTAGGCTCACCATCAATAACAATAATAACAGTAATAACAATAATAACATTACTGATAAATACATGATTAGCCAAAGAAATAAATAGATGTACCTAAATCAACAAAACACACAGGATCTGTTCCTTTCTGAAAGCAAAAACATGGTATTACAAAAAATATTACATAAAACCTCTTTTGAGCCATTACAATGATAAAAAACAATCTTTTTCATTAAATAAGCTATAACAGTAAGTTTAAAAATCAACCTAATGTGAGTGATGGCATTAACAAGATGGCAATTACAGTACCAAAATGTACATTGCAAATATCTTCCTAATGACAGATCCATCAACATGATACTTTCATCTGCATGGGTTTTATCAACCACATCTAGTGTCCTGCATTAATATTTTATTTTGGGTATTCCGAATGATGAATACTATGTATATTCTACAAGGAGATCCACCTAAACAGTCAACTTGAAGTATATGTCAAAAACTTTTTGATATCTTTAATAATTAGAACAAAACAAATACATTAAATGAATAACAGTCTCTAGCAACAATTTTGCCACAAAAAAATTAAACCTTTTCTTTATCACATGCTGAAAATTACATTATAGTACAAAGGACATCACTTATAGACAATAGTGTAAGAACACTTGAAACTCTAACAGAATTCTAAAAGATCTAAAAGATCAATAAACAGACATGATAAGTAACAAAAATCTAGCAAATAACAGAAATCTGGCTCTGATGCTGTGTAAATGGTTTTGGTCTGTCTAGCAACCATCATATCGGAGTGTCTCATTAAAGTTTTCTGCTGTGTTCTCTTTATCAAATTTAGGCAGCATTCAAATGATTATCTGGCACCAGCATTATCTCATAAATTCAGATATGAGAACCACATGTTTTTGTAAGGCTTCCTCTACTACCGCAGTAATAGAAACAGTTTGTAATATCTTTTGTATGGACCTTTATTTCAGCTCACATAAAGGAAACTATCCAATTGAGAAGTAAATTTAAATCTCTGTGGTTGCTTATAAGTTAATTCTGAAGAACAGTGATTTTCAGGGAATTTTCCTGAGAATAACAAGACTGATATGTTTCCATCAAAAGGGTTATATTCAACCATTTTCCAAGTGTTTTACCTATTTACATTCCATTGAAAACTGTATATTGATTAATAAATGCTGTTAACTATAACCATAAGATATAAAGCTGTAAACTTAAACAAACACTGTTAATAAAATATATATATAATATATATATATTTATATTATATATATTATATATATATATATTATATATATAAATATATATATATATATATATATATTATATATATATATATATATATATATATATATCTTTTTTATTTCCATAATTCTTCTTAACTCTTTGCAAAAAAACAAACAAACAATAAAAATGTTAATTTGAAACTGCCAAATGTTGATTTAAATCTGAAACACTTTCCTGATAATAAAAAAAAACTACTGGAGAAAGGTAAACCACACACTTGAAAACCTAACTCATCTGAAAATGTCAATTTTCTGAAACAGAGCAAGCAGAAAGTACTGAGTTGTTTCTTAATCTACATACATCTCAACTCTTCAAAGACTGTCTTTACAAAGAATTCATCATATTTTTGCATTTTCATGATATTTTCATTACTATTTAAAAAGCAATGGAAACATAACAAAACCCAGCATAATGTGTTGAATGTATCCATATATATGTAAATATATATATACATCAACATAAAAATATATCTATGTATTATCTAATATACATAATATAGAAACATATACATAACACACACACACACATACACACACACACACACACACACACACACACACACACACACACACACACACACACACACACACACACACACACACACACACACACACACACACACACCACACACACACACACACACACCACACACACACACACACACACAGACACACACACACACACACACACACACACACACACACACACACACACACACACACACACACACGTGTATATATGTATATGTTAAATTAATGTGGACGTTTATTTAACGATGAATGTCCACAATTACTATCACCATTTCTTTGAAATGGAATAATAATAATAAATCTTTACTAATCATTATATAATAATCTGGCACAAAGTTACAAGCTTCCCTATTTTTTAAAAATTATGGCTTAACCTTTGCAACTGAATCTTCTATAATAATAACTCAACTTCTGAACTTAGAAGTTTATTTGAAGATGTTTCATATATATGTATATTTCTTATTTTTGTAATATTATCTCTCAATGCCCCCCGTCTATGAATGATACATAGGTAAGCAGTATCTGGACTGAACTTCTGGTTTCAATGTCTCTTATAAATAATGACACTTCCATTATGTTCTCTATACAAGAATCATTCAATTAATTTTGCATATTGTTTATACAAAGACATAAATATATTCCAATTGTTATCAAGCTTCATACAGAAAGTGAGCATTGACAAACCTTGGAGTTACACCTGATTCAGACCAAACACAAAAGTCAATACTGATAGGGCATTTTCTTTATAATGTAAACAGAGAAATATACAACTGCACCATGTAATGGCACAGAGCCATACATTGGATTCAGTAAGAACCCTATAATATACTGTAACAAAAAAGAATATATCAACAACATAATATGCAACATGCACTAAACTTCTCTCTCATATTTGAGCATACACCAAAAACTTAACATTCTGAAGTTTGATCTACTAGTTCTATCCTCAGAATGAAGTGAAAGGTCAGACACATTACCATTATTCATGCTGCCACTGGTTGGAAACCTTAAAAACCTTGCAGTCTCAGATACTGCCTTCCAACTTCACTGCTATGTTGTGAGTTCCTAAAAGCTGGTCCCTCTCGTTTAATGATTTGATATATAAATTAACCAATAGTAATCAAATCATCAGATATTAAAAAGAAAAATGTATTAGTTTTTCTTCAGTGATATATTCAATTGATGAATAGTCTATAGTGCTTATATATTGTTTTTTTTTCATATAATTAGAAGGATTTCTAAATAATATCTTTTAATGCCATTACTCTTAGAAATAATTGAGATAATTGTAAAACAGTCAAACAATTACAATTCTCTTAGGACCTTGTGACCATCCAATATTTTACTTTATATTGAATGGTGAAGTATCACAGTACTTTGTCTAACCAGAGCAACTAACTGGTCTCACAAATCCATATCTAAGGTATATATAAAACCTATTTACATAAAATATATTACTCAACAATAACCTTTCCATATACATAAATGCAGTTCTTTAAATTCTGTTAATTGGATTTTGATAATAAAATATCATAAATCAATAATATTGAATGAACTCACAACTAAAAAAAATTTGCTGAAAAAATATGTGAAATAGGCTTCCTTATCATTTCAATAAAAAAGGTAAAGTTCATAAAGGAAAATAAAACAGATTAAAGAAAAAAAAATGAAAGTGAATACTGAGAAGGAAACAAAGGGGAAGAAGAAGGGGAAGAGCAAGGAGGCAAAGGGAAGAAGAAGAGGTAAGGGAAAGGAAGGATAAGAGGAAGGAAATGAAGAGGGGAAACGGGAAAGGGTTTGGGGAGGGGGAGGGGAAAGGGAAAAGGAAATGGAGAAGTGGAAATGGGGGAAGAGGAAAGGGATGGCTATAGGGAAAAGGATGCAGGAGAAGGAAAGGTAAAAAAACAAAGGTAACTAAAAGAAAAAATACCAATAAGTAGTAGCACAAAATTCTTTCTCACTCAGGTGAAGGGGAAGGGGCAGGGGGAAAGAGAAGAGGAAAAAGAAGGTGTAAAGGAAAGGTAAGGGGAAAGGGAAGGGGAAAGGGAAAGGGAAAGGGAAGGGGAAGGGGAAGGGGAAGAGAATGCATAAGAGGGAAAGGGAATGGCATGGGGGAAAAGGAGAGAGATGCCTAATAGAAAAACAGTAAGAGGAAGGCAATCTGGCTAGTTAAATAAGGAATGCATTGTGATCAAAACATAATTCACTTGCTGTTGTTGTGTAAACACACCTAAAACAAGTGTTTCCTATGACACCCCCCAAAAAAAGAAAAAAAATATATAATGCTGATATTAGTTCATCCACTACTTTTTAACATCTTAAAATGAAACACAACCTTATGTATTATCTGTTACTTATTATGCTTAAAGGCACACATAATTATCAAGAATAATAAAGGTAAACAGCTCACAAACATTTGAGCTTTAAATATTTCAGACAAGTTTAGTCTAATGAAACATTAGCAAGATCAATAAAAAAACAAAAACAATTACAAATCAGCTGTGCACTTGTGTATTTGTATACATATATACAGATGTATGTATGTATGCATATAAATATACAAGTATATAGGTATGTATGAGGCTTAAGCAACCCGTTCCCGTATGACTGGCCTTGGACCTGAACCCGAGCCAAGCAGAGGGTTTGTGACATCCGGGTCATTTGAGTCAATGTGTCGCCCAGCTTCATTATTTTGCTGAAACTCTGCTGTACTACTGATGGTTGGCACCGGAGATGTAACTGTAAAGAAACCGGTAATGGTTAATAATAATGATAATGACACTAATCATAATAATAATCATAATAATAACAATAATAATAATAATAACAATAATAATAATAATAATAACAAAATAAAAAAGTAAAATAAATAAGTGAATAAAAAATAAATGATAATAATAATGATAATAACTATCATTACTTCAGGTGTGTATACAGGCTCTTGTGACTCAATTAAATTGAAGCATTCTGTTTGCTCAATGTCCAAGGATAAGCTGGCAGTGAAAAATTTCAAGTTAGGTTAGTAAAAATGCCATCTGAAATGGTTATCAAAACACAGAAGAGAAAAAAATGAAGAGAAGTACAAAATATTGAAAAGCACAGGAATACTCTAAATTTTTTTGTTCATCACATGAAATTGAAATATCAACTTTCAGATCACCTTCTAGTATAACAGAATAGAGTATATATGCATTACTAAAAAAAAAAAAAAAAAAAAAAAAAAAAAAAATGTATGGTCCCCTGATATAATTGTTGAGTGTAAAATGTCATGAGAACTGAATTGTAACAAGACATGGGTGCCTAGTGAAGTGTGACAGGAAAATTAAGAATCCCCAAAACATATATAAATAAATGAATGCCATAAAGCGAAGTTAAAGCAGAACCTAATTCAGATGATTAATTCAGCAGAGTAAGCTTCCTTAGCAATGGTAATGAGTGCACAATAAAACCTAGAAAGTGAATGGGTGTTTAGTTATTGCTTCCAAGAAACATTAATGATATAAATGGAAGAAAGTAAGAGGTACAATGAAGGAAATAAAGTACAAGCAATTAAATAACAACACTAACAGCAAACATGCTTTCTACACCTTTATCTTTTGGAGAGGTGTGTACAAATGCATAAGTCAGCACACCACCTCAAACACTTATTACATAAATAGGAAAAAACTGTTGGGAGACATTATGTTTCCAAAAATCTAAAAATCCGAACTCTTATGAATTCGCAGATCTAGACATAAAATACTTTTATAGTACTAGAAGTTAGGAATTGAAACAATACCATAAATAGGAAAAAACTGTTGGGAGACATTATGTTTCCAAAAATCTAAAAATCCTAACTCTTATGAATTCGCAGATCTAGACATAAAATACTTTTATAGTACTAGAATTAGGAATTGAAACAATACCATAAATAGGAAAAAACTGTTGGGAGACATTATGTTTCCAAAAATCTAAAAATCCTAACTCTTATGAATTCGCAGATCTGGACATAAAATACTTTTATAGTACTAGAAGTTAGGAATTGAAACTTGCTGAAAATAATACTAGTGGTAAAAATAGCATTATTGGCAGAGATGACAGTACCTTTCTGAAAAAAACTGGTAGAAAAAATATTTCCATAAAATATATGTGACACCTACTGTAATATCTATAGTTGCAATATACCATGACTGGAGAGAAAATTTTTGAATAAGTTTAATGTATTTCTCAGCTTGACCTTTTGCACAGAAATAGTTACAGTACAAGTATTAAGAGAGGAGTGAGGATCAATAGGAATAGGTTTGCCAGTGAGGTTAATCAGGGTAGATAGTGCACGATCTCAGGATTGTGACAAGGCATGAATGATTGGATTGACTGCTAAAGGAAACTGTGCCTACTTAATTTTGGGAGACATTGTTGGAAGAGATGTGTATTGTCAGAGTAAGGGGCTGTAGGGGGAATAACAAAGAATGAATCCTTCTTGGCTGGGCCAAAAGGTTTACAGATATATATATATATATATATATATATATATATATATATATATATATATATATAATATATATATATATATATATATATATATATATATATATTATATATATATATATATATATTATATATATATATATATATATATATATATACATATTAGTATATATATATATATATATATATATAATATAATATTATATATATATTATGTATATATGTATATATGTATATATGTATATATGTATATATGTATATATGTATATATGTATATATGTATATATGTATATATGTATATATGTATATATGTATATATGTATATATGTATATATGTATATATGTATATATGTGTATATATATATATATAATATATATTATATATATATATATATTATATATATATTGATGGTTAATGATAAATGATTAAAAAGCAAAATAAACATCTAGACATCTAAGGTCATATAGCAATATAAGAAAGTATACTAAAGGATAGATTTATGCATCAACTATCTAGAGTAAATTTGAAAGGTTAAAGGTGAGTAAAGAAGTTGCTGTGTGAATGAGCTATGGTGGGTTTAGGTAAGGGAATTACATAAGGGATTCGAATGTGTATCCAGGAGGGAGTACAGTATAGAGTTGAGGGGGTGGGTTGTTTTGAGAGGGAGTAGGAGGAAGTGTTGTAGGGGGAATATGAGTAAGAGGAAGATGGATGTCGGGAGGATGGATATCGGCAGTAGTTGGAGTTGTGGGGATGAGACGTGTTGGAGGGAGTAGGAGGGAGGGGTATAGAGGAAATATGAGTAAGAGGAGGATGGATATCAGTAGTATGAGGAGGATGGATATTGATAGTAGGCGGAATTGAGGGGGTTAGGTTGTGTTGAGAGGGAGTAGGATGAAGGGGTGTAGGATGAATATGAGTAGGAGGGGGATGGATATCGGCAGTCACTTTGAGTGTGGAGGGAGCATAGGTTATGGAAAT
>NW_020868563.1:443964-453964 GCF_003789085.1 Penaeus vannamei
ATGTCAATTTAAGCAAGGACAGTTAAAGCTTATAAATAAGCATAAAATATAAAAATATGTAGCAACAGGTGTGTGTATGTGTATTTTTGAACATATAAGAGTATATCCACATTATATATTTTTTTTATTCTTAATCTAATCTTTTGTAAGCAAAATATTTAATAAGTTTAAATATAACATACAATAAAATACAGTTTAATAAGCAGAGGCTACATGTGTACATTCAAAATTCATAAATACTTGACAAGAATCAGATGACACAGAAAAAAATACAGTACAAACACAGAAATAGCAAGAGAAAAGATGTCATAAAATATATAATCTATGTATCAAGATCTCTTTATGATAGAATTTATGTACTATGACCTACTTGCTAAGCTCTTTTTAAACGCACTTTTTAAAGAGTTGTGTAGCTCGAACTGTGATGCGACGATGTTGAGACTATCACAGATTGACCTGAGCCCCCGCTCAACACCTGGCGTGACGTTGATGAATATCAGGTCCTGGTGACGCTTTTCATAGTCCATGCAAAGACCCTTGATTCCCTAGAATATAAGTAAGAAGATTTATCATAATGGTCAGAAATGTAAATCTATCTAAACTGCATTTAGCTTATTTAGTAGTATTCTGGTTCTGTTATATATATCTGATAAATCATAAGTATTCTTAAAACTGTCATACTGGTTTAAGGCACAGATTGTTTTTATCATGTTTGAAAACACACTGTAGAATTATGATAATGGCACAAGTTTACACTCCAATGCTTTTCAAGTTAAATCTCTTACAAACAATAACACTCCACTCTTTGACAATTGACATTTTTATAGTGACAGCAATACCTTCAACTCTGATTTCATCATCTTTTTCAAGCTCTAACCTACTGGCATAGTCAAAAGGTCTGCCTAATACCACGGCTGGAAAGCTCTATAAGTAGAAGTATCTAATTAAAGCATTATCATAAATACCTTTCCCTGACAGAGGAACTATTCCCAGAATGCATTAAAAGGTATACACAAGTATCCTATGTGTGATCACATAAATGAACTGGAATTACCACATACAAATGCAGGGACATATTCTTTCATAATGAGACAGGTAAATAGGTGTATGTGTGTACAAATACTTGAACAAAGATGCTCACATGCACATGTTCACACACAAACATGAGTTTTCTCTTTAACATACACAATAACACACAATCTTTCACATGCACAAACAGACAGACACACAGACACACAGACACACAGACACACAGACACACAGACACAGACACACCACACCACACACACACACACACACACACACACACACACACACACACCACACATACAAACAAAATAATGATATATAAACACTTACTACATACTCTAAAATCCTGCTAGAAAGTGCTAAAGAAAACTAAGGTTATATATCCTTGCAAGAAAATTATTTCTTGCTCAGGTCCATACCTACAATTATACATTACCATTTATTTAAATCTTTAAATATCTTTCACGATTATTTACCTTGGCAGCAGTAAAATCAACCCCAACAAAATGTTTGCAGTCCACGACAACTGTCAGGTTTCCATTGGCCATTCCTCGGCCTGCCTTGCTTACAACTGATCTTACATGGTCAATCGATGGGAAGAAAAGACCACTACGTGGCTCCACCAAATATACGCAGGTCATCTCCATCCTAGGAAGGGGAAGCATCCAATGTAAATTCATAATAATTACAATATAATAAACATCACTTGTAAAAAATGCAGCTGCTTCTCCTGGTTATATTATCAAGAACATTGTCGGATTTTATTGAAAAAGACTGTTATAGATATCAAAACAAAACACTCAGAACAATTTTGTAATGGCATTATATTTCTTCAACTATATAATTATATTTGCTGTGTGAGACTTTGCTTCTTCCACTACTACTAATCTGCACTGCATGGGATAGCACTGGCAAAAAAAGAAAGAAAGAAAAAAATAGCAAAGAACATTGCTGCTCAAACATCCACTGGGTTACATGCCATGCAATTTGCACACACTTGTTAATGTATTCTCCTGTGAAATCAACACAAATGGTGAATCATAAGCAAGCTTTGATTCATGGGTAAAAAAAGAAGGAACAAATGAATCCAAATTTTCCTGATACATATACATTTTCTTTGTGTTTGTTTTTTTCATTTTGTATTAAACATTAAACTAATTAAATTACTACTGCACAGTGCTATCTAATGATTTCCAGAATTTTATACTTCTAAAAAATAAAAAAAAATACTAACACCTCTTATACACTATTGCAACTATTGAAACAGAAAAAAAAACTACTTTTTGAATATCAAACTGCAATGTCACATTTGGCTGCCTCATTTCAATGTTAATGTGCCTTATTGTGCATCACAAATATGAATGAAAATAATAACTGAGTATTGGAGAGCACTTCAATGAATGAGCTTTTATAAAATTTAAGGAATCTTTGGTAAGACAGAGAATAAAAAACAGATAAAGCAAAGCTTATGACAGAATTTTCTATTCTCTCTTCATGTAAAAGCTAGACAGAAAAGGCACAATGCTCTAGCCTTCACACAAAGCTTCAGCCATAAAATGTATATGATCAATATCATCACTCATTGCTATATTTTTCCCTTTGCAACAAAACCCTTTCTGAAATTCTACAACACTCACCTTTCTTTTTCTTGAATTAATCGATCTATAAAGGCTCATATCCTTTAATCTTTGCTTTGGTCTGGGTTCAACATTCACTGCAATAGTGAACCTATGTAGCTGCATATCGTTGCTAACCTGAATATATACCTATGTATTGTTTATATAATTTTGGTCAATCAATTGCTGATGTTCAAGAAAATGAGGATAACTAGTAAACTCAAATGAAGTTAATGCAGACAAAATGTGAGCAAGCTTCCTTTATCAAGTTGGTACCAAGATGAGATGTGTGACTGTTAATTCCTATAACATCTGTTAACCTTAGAATGGCTAAAAAGTAATAAATTCTATATTAAATTTGTTTTTATTCTAATTCAATTCTAATTAATTAATATAAGCTTCTAATATTACCATAAAATTAAAAGTTTAATCTGGTATCCAGATTAACATACCCTTATTACAGACAGCACCTATTGTCTGATTTCTACATCATAAACAGCATATATCCAAAGATACTTTTGTGGCTAGTAGTTCTCTTATCATATATTACTCCTAGGGTAAAAATTATCAACTGCAAATAAAACTTGAAGTATCACAGGCAGCATAATCAGCAATGTCCTCTTGTTAATTGTTCTTTACAAAAAGAAAGAAAAGAACTCTAGTGAGTAAATTACAACAAAGAAATAAATGGAAAAAAAATACTTGTTATAAATATAACGTAAAATATAATTACCTGTCTCATCACGGCTGTCACCCCAACCTTGGGTCGAGCAGTACCATACAAGAGAATGGCCAGGTTAATGCCAACCCCAACCAAGATACCATACTCAAGCTTCCAGAACAAACATGTGAGGAAGGAACCCAGAGAGGTAGCTGGTCCAACTTCCTTGCTCTCCAGATTGGGAGGACCATCTCGTATTCCACCATGAATTACTGCGCAGATGATCATAGCTGACAATGTGGCCTTAGGAATGTATCTGTGAAAAGAAGCTTACTCTCAGCACTATGTAGAAAACCTAGAGAAAGGCAGATATATAAATATTTGCATGCTGGTACCACCCACTGATCCAGAAAAAATCAAGAGAGATTCAGCACTTCGGGCACATAGTCCAAACTGAGTACCACTATACTACATATTTTGCAATATATATGATTAAAACAGTAAGACTTGCATCACCTGCTGTTAATATATTTTCTATAATCCTGCATTCTAGATTCAGTTTATAATATCAGTATATTATTTCTCATAATACTGTTACTTCACTTACATCAGTTATAATCATCATAATTATGCAAGTCCTGCTCCCACCCCTGTTATAATTGGACACTCATTCTTCAATCTGTCTAGTCTATATGTCTTCAATTACTGTTTGTGTGTGTGCATGTGTGCGTGTGTGTGCAAGTGTGCGTGTGTGTGTGTGTTGCGTGTGTGTGCGTGTGTGTGCATGTGTGTGCATGTATGCGTGTGCGTGTGTGTGTATTTGTGTGTGTGTATTTCTGTGTGGGTATTTGCGTGTGTGTGTTTGTGTGTGTGTATTTGTGTGTGTGTATTTTTATGTGTGTATTTATGTGTGTATGGGTTTATTTATGTGTGTGTGGGTGTATTTATGTGTGTGTGGGTGTATTTATGTGTGTGTGGGCGTATTTATGTGTGTGTGGATGTATTTATGTGTGTGTATTTGTGTGTGTGTATGCATATTTATGTGTGTGTGTATTTATGAGTGTGTGTGCATATTTATGTGTGTGTGTGTTTATGTGTGTGCGTGTATTAATGTGTGTGTTTATTTATGTGTGTATGTATGTATGTGTGTGTGTGTGTGTGTGTGTGTGTGTGTGTGTGTGTGTGTGTGTGTGTGTGTGTGTGTTGTGTGTGTGTGTGTGTGTGTGTGTGTGTGTGTGTGTGTGTAAGCGTGTGTGTAAGCGTGTGTATAGGCGTGTGTATAAGCGTGTGTGTAAGCATATGTGTAAGCGTATGCGTAAGCGCGTGTGAAAGCGTATGCGTAAGCAAGTGTGAAAGCATGTGTGTAAGCATGTGTAAAAGCGTGTGTGTATGCGTGTGTGTATGTGTCTGTATGTATGTGGCTGTATGTATGTGGCTGTATGTATGTGGCTGTATGTATGTGTCTGTATGTATGTGTCTGTGTGTGTGTGCGTGTGTGTATTTATGCGTGTGTGTATTTATGCGTGTGTGTATTTATGCGTGTGTGTATCTATGCGTGTGTGTATCTATGCGTGTGTGCATTTATGTGTGTGTGTAAGTGTGTGTGTAAGCGTGTGTGTAAAGCGTGTGTGAAAGCGTGTGTGTATGTGTGTGTACATGTGTGTTTGTGTGTATTTGTGTCTGTGTGTGTAACCCAGCTAATCTATATCAAGTTACTATGATACATATATATTATTATAATATATATAATATATATATAATATATATATTATTATTAATATATAATTTATATATTATATTATATATATATATATATAATATATATATAATATATGTATCATATAGTAATTAGATATAGATATATCTGGCTTAAAGTGTGTATCTATGTGTGTGTGTGTGTTTATGTGTGTGTGTGTGTGTGTATTTATGTGTGTGTGTGTATCTAATTAGATATCTAATTAAATATAGATATATCTTGCTTAAAGTGTGTATTTATGTGTGTGTATTTATGTGTGTGTGTGCATTTACGTGTGTGTGTGTATTTGTGTGTGTGTGCGTAAGCGTGTGTGTATTTATGTGTGTGTGTAAGCGTGTGTGTAAGCGTGTGTGTAAGCGTGTGTGTAAGCGGTGTGTGTAAGCGTGTGTGTAAGCGTGTGTGTATGCGTGTGTGAAAGTGTGTGTGTATGCGTGCGTGTATGCGTATGTGTGTATGCGTGCGTGTATGCGTGCGTGTATGCGTATGTGTGTATGCGTGTGCATGTGCGTGTGTTAATCAGGGGAGACACTCCTGACCTGAAGTAAGGCGTCAGAAAGGCCAACGCCAGCATCACCAGCAGTCCGGTCACCACGCCCCCGCCGGCGTCCCTGACCCCGCTCGTGGCATTGACGGCCGTTCGAGAGAAAGATCCAGTGACGGGCATCGATTGCACAAATGACCCCAAAATATTGCAGAAACCAAGGGCGATCATTTCCTGCAAATCATAATTTTGCATGAGTGACTAGAGCTAGAAAGACTGGTTGATACACCAGTACATACCAGAAAACAAATGAGTTTGGTGTTCTAATCATTAGTTTAATGCGTATACATAGCATCAAGTTCTAAGGACTGGCAAAATCACATATATTCAGTCTTTTGTTATTTGAAATGCAAATATTCACATCACATTTTACCAGCCAATCTATGCATCATATCAAACTTTCTCCTAGGACACTTTTCCACGATGACCTATCGGAATAACTAACAAATCCGTCCTGGAATACTTCTCGAAGCTGACGGACCTAAGTAACTAGGAAATCGAACATATCTGCCTTTCGCAAAGAAACACGATTTTCTTAATACTGTGGCGGAGCCATGGTGGGGGAATGGGGGGTCCGGACCCCTCATTTTTCTAATGTGCATTCACTCACTTGTGTAAAAGTTTTACAATTTAATTTGAAATTTCTGCATTTTAGTACGCAAATGTTTTTTAACATCTTAAAAATTTTCTGGGATAAGAAGTAAGAAATAAATTGAGAGGCCTCAGAATTAAAAGGGGGATTTTTTCGAATAGAAATGAGAAATTTAAAAAATTAGTGCTGATTTTCTGAAAAATAAAACTTGTAGGAAAGGGCGTTGGTACGTTTCCGCAAGGAA
This sequence comes from Penaeus vannamei, assembly GCF_003789085.1. Lineage (NCBI taxonomy): Eukaryota > Metazoa > Arthropoda > Malacostraca > Decapoda > Penaeidae > Penaeus > Penaeus vannamei. The sequence goes on from NW_020868563.1 coordinate 450,404, forward strand.
GATGGGCGGGCCCCATATAACGCTGAGCCTTCAGCGTAACGTTGAGACTACATTGGCCTCCCACCTTCATGAGGCTGGCTCCGCCGTTGTTTACACAGATGCACTGGCGGGCATATCATGCCTGTCGGTAAATTTTACAGAATACCTTCGCATAAACGATCGCGACGATTTTGGTATCGGTGGATTCCACTTTTCCCTACATACATACATATCGAAGTTATGCCGCGGAAACCTTCCTTAGCGACGAATAGCAAGGGAGGACACACGACTCCCCTTCCGTGGGAGCTCTGCCCCTCAGCCCCCGCAAAAGGAAGGCGAAGGATGCTCCACGTGCCCACGGCAGGAGAGAGCTTCCGATGCCGAGTCTGTCCGACGCTCTCTCTCGCCATGTAAACGCAGTCTGTTTCCCTTGGCGGGGTTGGAGGGGCGACGCTCCCTATGGGGGGTCGCAGGGGGGACAGCTCCCTTCGTTAGATAATATAGTGACTGTGTATATGATTTATATTTCAACCCGCAATCCCCTGTTACCTTTCATGGCCTACCAGGCTGTCGGGGCCAAGAATGTGGTGGTGGTGGTGGTGGTGGTGATGGTGGGGGGGGGGGGGTCTGGATAATTCCTATTTATATGCCACACTAAGCGGGTGAGACCAATCAAATCGATACCAAAGTCTTCGCGATCAGTTATGCAAAGGTATACTGGTGAAAACTGCCTATCTACGGTGACCTACTAGCAAAGGAACAGTTTCTCTTGTAGCGTCACCTACTTGAGTAGCATCAATGGTCTTCCTGCCGGCGAATGCACTGGCAATGGCAATGCTTTCCAGGATAGAAATGAGAGGAATGATGGCGACCCCCGAGGCCGACGGACGTCATCATGTCGCCGAACGAGTAGGTGACGTTTGTTCACTTCGGTAGAAAAAGGGAGGAAGCTGGAAGCTTGGCATGCCCCCGTCCAACCCTTTCTGGAAGCGATGGGACGGACAGAGTAGTCACCTTGCAAGGCGGAGAGTTTAGTTTGGGAGTTCGTGCGCGCATGTATGTGTACGTGAGTGCATGCGTGCGTGCACGCGCGTGTGGGACGTGCGTGTGATGGTATGGTGTATGTGTGTGCACGAGGGCTGTGAAAGGTATTCTGGGAACCGCAATGATCGCGCAGTCCTTACATATCAGAATAATAAATCCACTAATACTCATACAGTTAATGATAAAAACAAGAAAAATTACTTGTCAGCTGGAACGTGTTTTCTGGAGCAACAAATGCAATGATGCCAGCGACGATGACGACAATGGCGTTTCTTCCCACAGACGATAGGAATATGATCTTCTTAAATACTTTTTTCCCCGTGGAATCTGCTGCATTTGGCTTCACAGCTTTTAAGTCCTTTAATTTCTGAAATAAGTTTGGAAAATAATTATCTTCATTATCTTTGGCTGTGGATTATCATATATATTTCTTCTTGTTATTATTCCACCAAGAGAATTGAAAGTTATGTCCTCATCATTGCAAACTCTCCTCTCTCTCTCTCTCTTCTCTCTCTCTCTCTCTCTCTCTCTCTCTCTCTCTCTCTCTCTCTCTCTCTCTCTCTCTCTCTCTCTCTCTCTCTCTCTCTCTCTCTCTCTCTCTCTCTCTCTCTCTCTCTCTCTGCTTGCTTGCTCACTCTCACTCTCTCTCTACCTTTCTCCCTCACTCTCTCTCTACCTTTCTCCTCACTCTCTCTCTTTCTCCCTCTCACTCTCTCTCTTTCTCCCTCTCACTCTCTCTCTTTCTCCCTCTCACTCTCTCTCTTTCTCCCTCTCACTCTCTCTCTTTCTCCCTCTCACTCTCTATCTTTCTCCCTCTCACTCTCTCTCTTTCTCCCTCTCACTCTCTCTCTTTCTCCCTCTCACTCTCTCTCTTTCTCCCTCTCACTCTCTCTCTCCCTTTCACTCTCTCTCTTTCTCCCTCTCACTCTCTCTCTCTTTCACCCTCTCACTCTCTCTCTTTCTCCCTCTCACTCTTTCTCTTTCTCTCTCTCACTCTCTCTTTCTCCCTCTCACTCTCTCTCTCTCTCCCTTTCACTCTCTCTCTCTCTTTCTCCCTCTCACTCTCTCTCTCTTTCTCCCTCTCACTCTCTTTCTCCCTCTCACTCTCTCTCTTTCTCCCTTCCTCCCTCCCTTTCTCTCTTTCTCGCTCTCTCCCCTTCTCTTTCTCCTCTCTCTCTTTCTCACTCACTCTTCCCCCCTTCTCTCTCTCTCCCTTCCTCTATCTCTCACTTCCCCTCTCTCTCTCTCTTCCTTGCTCTTTCTCTTTCTCCATTCTTCTTTCTCTCTCTCTCTCTCCTTTCCTCTACTCTCTCTCTTTCTCTCCCTTCATCTCTCTCTCTCCCTTCTTCTTCTTCTCCTCTCTCTCCCTCTTCTTTTTTTCTGGATCCCTGTCCGTATGACGTTTTCTCTTTCTTTTTCTCCCCCTCACCTTCTGCCTCTTTCTCCTTCTATTTCTTTCTCACCATATCTTTCTCCTTTTCCCTCTTTCATTCCCGTCCTTGATCCTTTCCCCTCTCTCCTTAACTAACCCTCATGAGCAGCAGGCAGATCATACAGCATATCCCCAACGTGAGGTCCTGCCACTTGGTCTCCGCAATATGACTAAACAGCTTTTCGCATGTCTCCAAAAATCCTTCAGAGTTGTAGGATAGGCCGAAGAGTCCTTTGAGCTGCGATGAGGCTATGGTAATGGCAGCCGCTGAGGTGAAGCCGCATATCACTGGCTTCGATATGAACGTTATGAGGAATCCTGCGGGAGAACGAAAATCTGGGGTGAAGGCTTGTGTGTTTTCTCAAAGGGGGAGTCGGGTCTGGCTGTGTGATTCACGGGACTCGGGGAAAAGGGTAAGGGTAAAGAGTATAGAAAGGAAATCAGAAAGTAAGAAAAGATAATTATGAATGCCACACGAGCATAAAATAATATAAATATTTGGTATGCGCACTGACACAGACACACACAGGCGCATTGACAAAATTAACATGCACGCGCACACAGACCGTGAGCACCCCGCGAAGGGCCTTACCCAAGTTGCAAATGCCTGAGGCGAGGATGATGATGCCGCTGAGGAAGCAGAGGAGCACGGCGAAGTCGGGTCCTCCTTCGCCTGAGTACTCGTGGGTCATGATGGCCATGATGGCCGTGGGGCCGATGGTAATGTCCTTGCAGCTGCCGAGGAGCGTGTACACGAAGCAACCCATGAATGCGGAGTACAGACCATACTGTGAGCAAGGAGCCAGAGGGGGTTACTATTACTGGGTTACAAGAACTCGAGAGTGTGCGTGGGTACGGCCGCGAGAGGACTAAAAAACTCGAAACAAAAGAGGTGGGGGGATCGTTATCACCATGCAGTTCAAAAACAAAAGTTAGTGGAAGAAAGAAACAGAAAAATAATCAGAAAATATAAACTCACAGAAGGCTCCAGGCCGGCCACGAGAGCGTAGGCGATGCCCTGCGGGATGACGGTGAGGCCGACGGTGAAGCCGGCCAGGATGTCCCCCTCCAGCATCTCAAGGTTGTAGGTGGGGAGCCACTGCGTG
>NW_020868564.1:15712-28212 GCF_003789085.1 Penaeus vannamei
GCAGTTAAATTTACTTCATTCTGTTACACATACTAAGATTACCTCGATTTGTGACTAAACTCATGGCGTTGTGAAATCCATTCATGCATTCCAGTCTTTGTAACAGTGACATCTACTTCATGGCTCCTGCAACATACGACGAATACCTCAGCTTGCGGCTGAAGTTCTGGTGCATGTACAGATTTCTTTTTTAGGGTATACATGACATGGGTTGTAGCAAGGTAAAAATATCGCTCTAGTAACTTTGTTGTATTTGACATGGTGTCTGGCACATAAGATTACCTTTATAAAACATGGACACAAGGTATGTTAACATTATCTTTATAAGTGACGTATACTGTAGTGCAAAATATGAGGCATGGGTGCTATGATAATTTAACAATGTATTTTTCCTTTCTTTCTTTCTTAGGAAAAGACGTGTTTTAAGATTATCGTTTTTAGCAGAATATTCGGATAACATCATTTTAGATAAGATATATAGATATAGATATGTAAAGAATATTTATACAGGCACCATGTAATTCTCTAAATCGTAGTGGCATTAGTTTAAGTCAGAGAGAATAACGAAGGAGGTACGCTCGTATTTCCTACAACTTGACGATATCATTATGATTATCCTTTTTCATGAACCGGAGATATCTAGCGGCTAATTATCCTCATAACGAAAAGCTAATTAGACTTGCTTCATTAAGGCCGTGACTTTGATAAGTTGGTGTCCCTGCGTAATAACAAAACGATTCATTACAGAAGGTGAAAAGCTTATGATTAAGAGGCAATAAAACTGACACCAAATACTGATATACCGGTGTAATATATCGCCAGAGGAGGTGGAGCGTGTAATAGGTCATATTAGAAAGATAATGCTTAGAGCCTGTCAAAAGTGGATGGTCATTTTTGAGCTGGTTCAGAAATATGAAGACAAATTCTGGTGATAAGATTTCGATTTACTAGGAAATGTAATGAGTTTCGAATATAATTGCATATGTTTATGTATACATATTGATTCAAAATACGATAGATGAATAGCTATACGCATACTCACACACACACACACACACACACACACACACACACTCACACACACACACACACACACACACACACACACACACACACACACACACACACACACACACACACACACACACACACACACACACACACACACACACACACACACACACACACACGTGTATAATGTGTGAGGATTATCCACGAGAATACGGCTCCTTGGTCGAAACCGAAAGTCCAGTATTACATTTGCCTCATAAACTGGGAGAGTTGTAAAGGATGTAAAACAAATACTCATTCCAGTTATTTACTGAGATGAAAATAATGCACAGAAAATGCACTTTGAGAAATTATTAAAACAACCACATAAACACACAAATACAAAAAAAAATCCGTGTTCACATTATTTTCTAATGATGTGACTTGATCATTGTTTGAAGATTCTATACTTCTTGCAGTCTTTGAATTCTAGTTCCACTGCTCCTTACCCATTGACCTTTTAGGGAGAATCAAACCATGATTTTAACATTTTTCAAAAGAAAATAAAAGAATATATACATGTATCAAGTATGCATACTTACATGCTTATAGCATACATTTACAGAATTACGATTATTTTATAAAGCTTTACAAACAAGCGCAGATCTAAAATCTTGCATGTCTCAACATTCGTACGAAGAAACGAAGGAAAATCCCTAAATTCACCTTTTAAAGGAAGCTAATATCTTCCCCTAAAAGAGGAAGCCAAAAGTGTTTAAGTAGAAGTAAACGGCCTTCGGCACCCCGGAATCCACGACCTCTCTTTTCTTTATTATATTTGGCTCTCCTCTCTGGGAAAGGGCTAGATCAGTAGCAACTCGAGGAGGTGTCATGGCGTCTGATTCTTTTTTTGAAAAAAAAATCAAGGGCATGGGGTTTATTTTGATGACGTCACAAAAGTTACGGATGCTTTGTGAATATGGTCGATCATTTTGGTCTCTTCAATACTTTTAATGGTTATATTTTCATGGAACAATCATCAAAACAGACGCCATGACACCTCCTCGAGTTGCTACTGATCTAGCCTTCCCCCTCCTCTGTTCAGCTCCCGGCAGCGCTCCGTCCTCCGCCAACACAGACCTTTACACGTCAACAATGGACGCGCCTCGAGCCAACATACGAACCTACACAGAATTACCCTCAGCCACTGCCTTGTTACGAGGCAGCCAGTAATTAATGCCTTGGCAATATGCATGGGTGTATAAAGATATATATGTATGTTTGTATATATGTATGTGCGTGTCTCTCTCTCTATATATGCATGTGTGTATGTATATATATGTATGTGTGTGTGTATGTGTGTGTGTGTGTGTATGTATGTATATATGTATGCATGTATATATGTATATATATACAAATGTATATATATACAAACGTATATATATATATATATATATATATATATATATATATATATATATATGTGTGTGTGTGTGTGTGTGTGTGTGTGTGGTGTGTGTGTGTGTGTGTGTGTGTGTGTGTGTGTGTGTGTGCGTATCTGATCGCGATTACCTTAAATGATACCATTACTACTAATTTACTTCCTTGTCCGTATTTCTGTGAGAAAAAAAAAAGAGAGAGAGAATTACAGCCCCCGTAAGATAAAACAAAATCGCAACTTAGATGCTTTAATGGTATATCAGCGCAGATGCAGTCTGAGATTAACATACCTTTTGTCTTGGCTTACTTACTATTTCGGTTTTCGGGAATCATTCCGCTATACTGGTAGATCATTGCTGTATTTTTAACAGCAGCATTCATCATTTATCATTCATCCTCATTCATCATCATCACCATCATCCCCATCACCGTCATCATCATTATTACCATTATCATCATCATCATCATCACTGTCATTATCAATTTCACTATTGTAAGTATTACAACTGTTATTATTATTATTGTTATTGTCAATATAACAATAGTAGTAGAAGTACGATAACGACGATAATGAATTTAATAATGATGGTTAATAAGACAGTGGCAATAAAAATGATATTAATAATAATAATAATAATAATAATAATAATAATAATAACAGTAGTAATAATGATAATAATAATACGAAGAAGAATAGTAGTACTACTACTACCAATAATAATAATAACAAGTGAAGTTTTAATATTAATTAAGATAATGATCATGATCATGATGATTAAAATAATGATAGTAATAATGATAATGACAGTGATAACAATAATAAAAATAATAATAATAACAGTAGTTGTAGTAGTGATAAAGGTATTATAACAATAACAGTAATAGCAATAATGATACTGATAATAATGATAATGGTAATACTACTACTAGCAGCAGTAAACATACAAGTAATAATGATTATGATAATGATTGTGATAATGATGACTGAAATAATGATAATGATGATCACAACATCAATATCAATAAGAACAATAATAATGATATTGATAATAATTGTAATCATAATTATAATGATAAGATAATAATAATAATATGATAATACTATGATAATACTATAATAATTACTACAAATAATAATAATGATAATAATAATAACAATAATGATAATGATAAAGATGATAACAACAACAACAGCAACAATGATAAAGGTAATAATAATAATAATAATAATAATGGTACCAACGATTAAATCACGCACACACCCTCCCATCCCAGGGCCGCCCTCACCCGCCCGCGCTGTATCTCCGCCCCTGACCCGAGGAACGTGGCTCGGTCGTCACTGTGGATAACAAGGGGAAATTTCCGCTAAGAATTTCAACGTAATTTCCCCGACCGCATTTCATTATATTTGCTAATTAGCGGAGGCCGACGGGGAAAAAAAGAAGGAAAGTCTGGATCTAATTTCCCGCGACTTTATTCCCGTTTTTCCTTTATCTGGACGTGGCAGTTTATCGTGAGTTTCCATGAGGCGAATTTGCAGTCGGGAAGGAAGCTCTTTTTCAGGCTTGTGTCCGCCTTATAATTCTTTGGGGTTTGGGTGTCTCTCACTCTTTCTCGCTCTACTTTTGTCTCTCCCTCTATATAGATGCATATACATGTATCCTCTCCATCTCTATCTGTATGTCTGTTTATCTTTTTTTTTTCTCTCTCTCTGTCTCTCGCGTTTCTTCGAGTTATCAAATGATACCTGTACAATTTCCTTCGCAAAAAAAGAGGGGAAAAAGTCTTTTCATCTTTCTTCTCGTCTATTTCAGTCTGGTGCCTCTTACTTTCTTGTCGTTTCGTTTTCGTTTTACGTGTAACTCGCGATTATTACTTAAATTCACAGACAAAGTGATGATAAATCATAACACGACACTATATATTGGAACTAATCTTTTCCGTGAGACATTTTCTCGTGAAACACGCAGACCAAGATCTTCAGAGAAAGAGAGATGAGAGATCGAGAAACAAAAAGAAAAGAGATAAAGAAAAATTCTTAGGACAGAGATTTCTAAGCCTGTCTTTATTGTAATTTATTTGATTTGATTTTCCAAGGAATTGTTTTTGTTTTGTTTTGTTTTCAGATTCAGTTTTCAGATAATGTTCTATGCTTCTGTATGTTTGAAATGACGACTTTTGTTTTGTTTTTACATTTTCTACTTGTCACAGACACCAAAAAAAAATCTATCTGCATCTGCCTATCTCCTCTTAGCCATCTACTCAAGTCCATTAAGTACATATTTATGACATTCTCGCACCGCTCATTATAAAAGACCAGTGACATACAAGGTTCCCTTTCCCTTGGACTTCAACTTGGTTCATCTCCTGCAGTTTTCTTGCCCGTGCATATAAGAATTAACATTCGTCACTCAGAAGACTGTGAAGCAAAGTTTCTGTTCAAAGGATTCAGTGAACTGCTCCTCAGTGAATATTTACCCCAGAGTCCATGCACCAGAGAGTCTTTCGCAACAGCTCGGCTTTGTGGAAGCTGCTGCGAATCTTTTGCTCTTTGTGAAAAATAAAATTGGCAAATACTTCCGTTTGTGTGTATGTGATCACAATATCAAGACTGAAAGCTCTTTGGATGAATTGGCACCTACACGTGTGTGAGTGAATGAGTGTGCGTGTATGTGAAAATAATCATAGATACACAATGATCAGTATTTCTCTCACTGTTTCTGCCCCTCTCTTTCTCTTTTTTCTCACCCTCTTTCTTTCTGTCTTCCTTTAAAATGAGGGGAAAAAGTTATCAGAAGTGAGTCGCAGATTGGCGAGTTCAGCAAGTCCCTCCTTCTCTTGGATACATTTCGACTCGAAATGAATGAAAAGCGAACCTCAGGTCCGAAGGGCTCGCCTCGACCCCTTCGCCTCTTATTGCTTTATGGGGGTCGTCGATTCATGGGATTCTTTCTCTCTCTCTCTCTCCTTCTCGCGCGCGCGCTTTCTGTCCTATCTCTCTCTTGCACACACATTTTCTCTCTCTCTTTCTCTCTCTCTTTTCCTTCCTATCCACTCGTTCTTGCTCTCTCATGTAAAGCTGTCGAACTAAAAGTTTTTTATCAGTACGGTTCTTATGTATTGTCTTTATTCTGTTGTTCATCTTTTATCTTCTTTCATTAACTGCACACTGCTTTTCGACTGTTTTCTGCCGTGAGGCGGGAGCAAATACTCGTGTACTTGGATGCATTCTGTAAATGACGCTGAAGTCCTCTTCAAAAGATCTTCAACTCTGGCAATGAAAAACATCGACAATGCAAACGAAACTCTTCTGATAAGCAAACAAAATTGTAGATGGGGAGCACGTGTGCTTGCCTGCCTACTAACAAACAACCGTTTGTTTGTTTGCAAATGCATGCTTGCGTATTGAGAAAATGTGTTTGTGTATGTGAACATGTGTGTTCTTTTAAATAACAGGTTTGTAATAGTAATAACAATAATAACAACAATAATGATAATCTTGTTAATGATTATCGTTATTATCCTTATTAAAATAATGATAACAGTATGATGATAATGACCATAATGATGGTAATATTCTTAAAGGTAAGAATGCAAAGGAAAGTCATGATAGGAGAGATAAAAAATCAGAGCGCAGCTTCAGGAAAAGAAAAGCTGTTCACCGAGAGAACAAAAGAGGGAATAGAAACACGAGAAAAAGCCCAAATTCACTAAAAGATAAAGAAGAGAGACGAAAAGATGAAGAAAAGATAAGATTCTGCATATGGCTTCATCGACAGGGATTTTTCATTTATCGATTTACCGGAAGCTAAAGGCCGTTGATCGTGGAGTTTTATTAGGAATGTATAATGGTAATCATACTTGATGGTAACGACAGTAATATCAGTAACACAAGTAATGACTTAAACAATAGTATTAACTGTAATAATGATGCTATTACAAGGTAAGTAATAATTCTAATACCAATATCAATGACAACGGACATACATTACCATCATCATAATCACGATGTAATTATATATCATATATATATATATAATAGTACTAAATCTATTGAGCAAATCAGCTCAGGGCCGCCCAAATCCGCCCACGCTGTATCTCCAAAGTTAGGGTCACACTAGTCTTCTCTGTCCTGGGATCCCTCGACAGCCTCGCCAAAGGAAGAGGCTCGGTTGTCACTGTGGATAACAAGGGGAAATTTCCGCTAAGAATTTCAACGTAATTTCCCCGACCGCATTTCATTATATTTGCTAATTAGCGGAGGCCGACGGGGAAAAAAAGAAGGAAAGTCTGGATCTAATTTCCCGCGACTTTATTCCCGTTTTTCCTTTATCTGGACGTGGCAGTTTATCGTGAGTTTCCATGAGGCGAATTTGCAGTCGGGAAGGAAGCTCTTTTTCAGGCTTGTGTCCGCCTTATAATTCTTCCAAGGGGTTTGGGGTACCGACTTTCTCTCTCTCCATCTATCTCTCTCCTTCCTTGCTTTCTCTCTCTTCTCTCTCTCTCCTCTCTCTCTCTCTCTCTCTCTTCTCTCTCTCTCTCTCTCTCTCTCTCTCTCTCTCTCTCTCTCTCTCTCTCCCTTTTATCTGCACATATTCATCTCCTCTTACCCATCTGCGTAGGTCCATAATGTCTGCTACATATCCAAATCATTCTCGCACTGTCCATTATAAAATATACAGGGTTCCTTTTCCCTGGACTTCAACTTGGTTCATTTCCTGCATTTTCTTTCCCCGAGCTTACAAGAACTATCATTCGTCATTCGGGAGATTTTGTTCTTCATGAAATCTGTGAGGCAAAGTTTCTGTTCAAAGGAAGACTCCGTGAACTGCCCCTTCTCGGTGAATATTTATCCCAGGGTCCCTGCGCCAGAGAGTGTCTTTTACAACAGCTGGCCTTTGTACCAGCTGCTGCAAACATTTTGTTCTTTGGGAAAAATGAATACATTTGATAGATGGTTCCGTCCGTTTGCTTGTCCTTGGTCACTGCATCTGGACTGAAAGTTCTTTTGTTCACGCTATTTTTTGCTTATATGCGACGGATGAATATGCAGTCATATTTACAAGATGTGTGTGTGAATATATTAATAGGTAATACAGTGGTCATTATTTTTCATTTACGGCTTCTTTTTCTCGCCCTCTCCCATTCTTCTTTCCTTTGTGTGTATGTGCGTTTATATGTACATATTTGTGCTTGTGTGTGTTTTCATATAAAACTGAGGGCAAAGATCGCTTGCTTTACGTTGTGTAAAGAGGAAGGAATACGCACGAGACTGAAATATGCGAGAAGAAAAAGGAAATGGATTTTTTCCCTTGGGGGAGAAATTGAGCTGGTATTCTGTGATTCCTCGGATACGCAAAAGAGAGAAGATATATATATATATATATATATATATATATATATATAATATAATATATATATATATATATATATATATATACAGGTAGAAAGAGGGAGAGGATATATATAGATAGTTAGATAGATAAATAGAGAGAGAGAGTGAGAGAGGCAAGAGAAAGAGAAAAAAGTAGAGAGAGAGAGACGCTCCAAACCCTTGGAAAAATTATAAGGCGGACACAAGCCTGAAAAAGAGCTTCCTTCCCGACTGCAAATTCGCCTCATGGAAACTCACGATAAACTGCCACGTCCAGATAAAGGAAAAACGGGAATAAAGTCGCGGGAAATTAGATCCAGACTTTCCTTCCTTTTTTCCCCGTCGGCCTCCGCTAATTAGCAAATATAATGAAATGCGGTCGGGGAAATTACGTTGAAATTCTTAGCGGAAATTTCCCCTTGTTATCCACAGTGACGACCGAGCCTCGTTCCTCAGGTTAGATCTTTTAAAGATCAAGTAAAAAAATGTATAGAGAGAGAGAAAAAAAATAGATCAACAATAATAATAATAATTTCGATGAAGGTATCTGCAGATTATCTTTCCTTTTTTTTTCTTTTTTTTTCTTGGGCTTTTTGCTCTCGTGTCTTTATCCTCTTGTATTTGCTCGGTGAACAGCAATCACTTAAACAAACACACTTTCACACTTGTTCACATATGCAAACACTTTCACACACACAAACCCACGTTCACACTTGTGCCCACACGCAAACCCACATTCACACACACAAACATACAGAAACACTTTCACACACAAACATGTTCATACATGTTCACATAAAGAGACACTTGCACATACATAAACACACGTTCATACATGTTCACATACACATACTTTCACAAATACACACATGAACGCATAAACAGGCACTCAATGCAAGCAAACATGTAACTTCTGTTTATCAGTACGTAAGCACACATGCTCCCCCATTTACTATTCTTGTTTGCTTATCAGAAGAGTTTTGTTTGCATTGTCGTTGTTTTTTATTATCAGAATTCAAGATCTTTTCAAGAGGACTTCAGTGTCATGTACAGAATGCATCCAGGTACGTGAGTATTTGCTTCGTCCTGACAACAGAGAGGGGGGGGGGATTGAGAGAAAGAAAAAGAGAGTGGCGAGAGAGAGAGAGATAGGCAAAGACAGAGTCTGAAAGGAGAGAGAGAGAGAGAACGAAGAAAACAGTCGAAAACAGATGAGCAGTTAATTAAAACGATATAAAAATCAAAGTCAGAACAGGGATGAAATATATATTTTCTTTCAAAAGTTCTCTTGTTCGATAGCTTTGTATGAGAGAGAAATAGCGAGAGCGAGAGAGAGAGAAAGGGAGGGAGGAGGGAGGACTGAGAGAGAGGGAGGTGGAGGGAAAGAGAAGAAAGAGAAAGAGTGGGGGCAGATAGAAAGAGAAGGACACAGAAAGAAAGAGTAAGAGATAGGAGGGGGTAGACAGAGAGGCGAAGAGATTATTTACGAGTTGAAATTTATCCAAGGGAAGAATGGTCCCGTTTTCTAAACACGCCAGGTTTTGAGTCATCTCTGATGGAAAGCTCTTCTCTCTTTATATATATATATATATATATATATATATATATATATATATATATATATATATATATATATATATATATATATATTACACATATATATATGTGCGTGTGCGTGTGTGTGTGTGTGTGTGTATTCATATATCTTATTTTCTTTTGAATGTGATGATTTCTCGATATCATTGGTACGATATCATTCGTATACTCGCATGAATTAAGTTGCCGAGTGGTGGGCATGGGGAAAGGTTTCTTCTTGGAATCGGTCTCTCTGACGAATTCGGAAAAAAGTCATTGCATTTGTGCATTTATATAAGTAGATACATACACACAGGAAGAGGAAAAAACGAGATGTGTGAAAGTGGAAGAGAATTTAAAAAAAAGAGAAACCGACAGACAAGGACATAAAGAACAGAAGAGATTTACGCATATGTGCATATGTAAACACACATACCAACATAATTCAATCTGTGACATTGTTTGGACGCCGTCAGGTAACAACCCAGCTCGCCGGCACCCGCGCGCGCCCGGAAGTGTCGCATTTCCGTCGCGTTCCGAGGCCGCCGGACGTGCGTCTGCTGAGGAAGGGAGGCCGGACATGGCGGCCGCAGAGTGGTCGCACCGCCAGCTGATCAACGGGAAGGAAAAGGGAGCTGGCCACCGGGATGCAGGGAGAGGTCGGTGACTCTACGTACACAGATATGTGTATGTGTGTTCTTATGTATCTATCCATAAAACAGACATATCATTCATGAGTAGCCTGAACCAAGAGCCCCTAACGCTGATAATCCGACCGCAGTTAGACAAACGGAAGTGCCTGCCAGACATTCAGTTTCTGCAAACACGACGCGTCCGCAGAAAAAGCTGTGCAAACGACTTGTTGACAAAGACGCGCTTTTTGGTGCAGGGAGACCGGGGTAAATATTCTTTGCAAAGGAGCAATTCACTGAGTTCGGCTTTAAAAAGGGACTTTGCTCCACATGAAAAAGTTTTTGTACAGGCATGGGGAATGAAAAATGACATACAAACTAAAACTACATGGCCTGGAACAAATAAATCACTGATCTTCTGAAATACACAATGTGAAAGTACTATATCTTTTTGTACTTGAGTAGGGGGAAACAAGTCAGTGATATACAGATACACAGAGAATATATATAGAGATAGATAATATATAGATAGATACATATATATATATAATATATATATATATATATATATATATATATATATATATATATATATATATATATACAAATATTGAGAGAGAGAGAGACGAAAAGAAAAGCTGAAGAAAGCAGTTCAATAAATAGAAGACTAAGATCGAATGAACAATCACACACAAACACACTGGGAAAAATCTTACTGAAGAATAAAAACGCAGAAGATAAAAACTAAACAGACCGCCCAAACATATATTTGCTTACAAAAAAAAAATCTCTACAACACCATAGCGAACAAAGCATCACAATGCCCGACAATGTTACAAAGACATATTCATATAGAAGTTACTAGTAGTTAACCAAAGTGAAAGGAGGAAAACAGCCAGAAATAAAGAAAAGAGATAAAAAAGAAAAAGAAAGACCAAGAGTGCAACAAACCACAGCGAGAAGGACACAAAAACCCGTCGCGGTGAGCTGCGGGGCGAGAGAAAGGACGTGGGGGCATCCGGCTGTCTCTGGGATCACCACCGTCTCTGTCTGTCTGTTTCTCTTTTTCCCTCTCTGTCTGCCCGTTTCTTTCTCTCTCTCTCTCTCTCTTTATCTCTCTCTCATTATCTCACTCTATCTGTATTTCTCTCACTCTTTCTCTCCCTCTCTCTTATTTCTTTCTATCTGTCAGTCTGTTTATGTCTAGCTCTCTCTGTGTCTTTTTCTGTCTCTGTGTCTTTCTCTGTCTCTGTCTCTCTTTGTATGTCTCTCTCCCTTTCTCTGTCTATCTCTGTCTCTCTCTCTCTCTTTGTCTGTCTCTGTCTCTGTCTCTCTCTCTCTCTCTCTCTCTCTCTCTCTCTCTCTCTCTCTCTCTCTCTCTCTCTCTCTCTCTCTCTCTCTCTCTCTCTCTCTCTCTCTCTCTCATGCAAACTCACGATAAACTGCCACGTCCAGATAAAGGAAAAACGGGAATAAAGTCGCGGGAAATTAGATCCAGAATTTTCTTCTTCTTTTTTTCCTTTTTTCCCCGTCGGCCTCCGCTAATTAGCAAATATAATGAAATGCGGTCGGAGAAATTATGTTGAAATTCTTAGCGGAAATTTCCCCTTGTTATCCTCATGACGACTGAACGGGCGGATGAGGGCCGGATGTATTGTTATTATTGTCATTTATTATCGATTTACTTGCGGTTGTTGTTGTTGGTGGTGGTGTAATTGTTGTTTATTATGATGAGAATTGTAGATTTCATTGATATACTGTTTCCGCTACTACTACTACTACTGTTATTAATATTATTGTCATCATTTTTATTATTGTCATACCTTTGATTTATTTTCTCATAGCATAATGATAAATGTGATGAAAATAATGAGGATTATAATAATAATGATGATGACAATAGTACTGATGATAATGATATAATGATATAATGATGATATTGATAGGAATGATTATGATAATAATGGTAATAATGACAATGGCTATAATAATTATGGTAATTAAAATAATGTCTAAAATGATGATCATTATAGTGGATAACAATGATAACGATAAGGTTGATAATAAGGATGGAGATGACTGATTACCTTTGTAATTTTTATTGATAGTAGTAGATGGTTTATTTCTGGAGCATTTGATGAGTATTGGGTTCCATATGAAACTCTCATCTTTCATTTTCTTTTAAAAATATATGATATCGCTAGGGTATAAGAAACGAATATATATTATTTAATCATTAGCGAAGGATCTGATATCTTTTTTCCATAATTCATATTTCTTATTTGATTTCTTTCTTTCCACAATCCTTATTTTTTATGATTTTCTTGTATGTATGTTCATATGTATATATATATATATATATATATATATATATATATATATATATAATATATATATATATATATATGTTCATATTATATTCATATGTATAATCATATTTTTCTGTTCATTTATATTCATATATGTGTAACTATGTATACATATAGATA
>NW_020868564.1:64236-94236 GCF_003789085.1 Penaeus vannamei
TGCTGTACTGCTTGTTTGTTAGATATTTTGCCTAAAAAGTTTAATAAATGTATTGAACCATAGAGATCAAAACTTTTTTTTTTTTCAAATTTTGAAGAAATGGAGAACTGTGGATGGCAATCTCAGTACAAAATCATCCTAGTTAAAGAGTCCTTCCATGAATACAACACGAGGGTTCAATTTTGAGAATTTCAAAAGCATATGGATTTAGCACATGGGATTCGGGATTTACCAAAGTAGTTGAATTTTCCCCATGCTCCACTCAGGCGGGGGGGGGGTCATTGGGTGTTTATAATTTTCGAGAAGGATCATATGTATGTAAACACATGCACACAAAGTTTTTAAAATTAATCATTCTCATTTAGTAGGCCTACTTCGACTCTAATATGTAAAGGAATAAAATATATTAGTTATCATTATTAAACTGTTTTCTTTGATAATTATCAATAGTAACAGATTGCAATAAGAAACGAGTGGAGTTGGTGATTAGCCATTTGCATTTATTATCTTCACTAAGAACTGTATAAAATAATGCAGACGCCTAAGTGTTTATGGTTGGATATTTGCGTTTTTATGGTACCTAAGACAAACGTAATATTTTTTTATCGGATGCGATAGCTGTTTCAACTCCAGACGAAGACTTCATATACAAACGAGCTTATAATTGTTTTTATTTCAGAGCGGGTATTACTGTGTTCTATCATCTTCAGTATGAAATTATCAGTGTCTCGCTTAGATCTCTGAAGCTCAAAATTCTGACTTATAGGTACCCTTCGTATTGAATTGCCTTTTACAGCGGAAACGAAAAATTTTTAATCGATTCAAATTTCCCGCTACTGTAATGTACCGACCGTTGAGCGAAGTCTAATGGAAATATTTTAATCCTTACTTATACGGCTATTTATAGGTATTAGCGCTTCGTACTCGGTATACATACAGATCACTTCATATGCTACAACTTATTACCAGGGAGTCTTGATGGGAACATATTTCATGTGTAAAAGAACACAAAACGTACCTTATATATATATATATATATATATATATATATATATATATATATATATATATATATATATATATATATATATATATATTATATATATTATATATATGTATATATATATATATATATATATATATATATATATATATATACATACATATATATATATATATATATATATATATATATATATATATATATATATATATACTTCACAAAATATTTCGTCATAAATCACTGTGACATTTTTTTTTTTCTGATATTGGTATAAGAGTGTTCTTTGAACATTCACAAACTCATATTTATGCGCAATGTCATAATCAAATGCCGCATGTACGATTGCAACAAGTAAAAGTCTACATAGGTGTATCTGGGCACTCATTAATGATAATGATAGTGATATAATGATAATGATAGTAATAATAATGATGATGGTAATGGTAAGAACAATGTTAACAATAAAGATAGTACTGCCAATGAATTATACTGATACTAATACTAATATTACTAATATAAACAATAAGGATGATGATAATAATAGTAATAATGATAGTGATAGCAATTATCTTGATATTGATATTAATAATAATATGATATTTTTACAATGGTAAAAATAACAATAATTAAAGATCAAAAAATGATAATAATGATAACAATAAGAGGCAATAATAATGATGGTAAGAAAATTTAACAGTAGTAATAATGACAAGGATAATAGTAATTATGATAATCATGATAATTATTATGATAATAAAAATAATGATAATATAAATAATGATGATAATAATAGCAATAATGATATCAATAATGATAATAATAATAACGATAATGATAATAATAACAGTAGTGATAATAATCATACTACTACTAATAATAATAATGATAACAGTAGTAACAATAATAATGATAACAATAAAAATAACACCAACTAATGAAGAAAATAAAAAATAGATAAATGAAAATAAGATAATGAATAGATAAAGGGACAATGCATGAATAGATAATATGTAACACAGATAATATATAAATGAACAAAGCGATGATAAATAGATTATGAAGAGCTAGAAAAGATAATAAACGTAATACAAAAGGGATGATAATGAATGAAATGATGAAAAATGAAAAATATAGAATAGGGGAAATAAAGAAGAGATAATGTAGAAATGATTAACGAGATGATAAATAAACAAAAAAAAAAACAAAAATAAAAATCCATAAATGAAATTCAGAAATTCAGATTATATATAAGCGATAAATGATAAATAGATTTTAATATATCTTCAAGAAATTATAAGTGAAATGCAAAAGAGAAGACATTATTAAAGAGATGATAAATATTTTCTAAAATATTTTAAAAAGTGCAAAATATATTGGATATACGACCAATGAGATGATAAATACATTTAGTAAAAAAAAAAAAATCAAGAAGATATTGAATAAATGATTAAGGAGATGATGAATAAATTTCAAAATATTCCAAAGAAAACTCAACGAAATATAAAATATGATAAACAAATAATGAAAAAGATGACACGGCGTAAACCTCGTGAAGCGTCTTGGCGACCCTCGGCCTCTCGTCCCGAACCTCTAGAAGGATAGGGTTCAAAGGTTCGAAGCTCGAGGTTCATCTGCCGGATATCTCATCTCGGATTAAAGCAGTCCTTTTCAGGGATCGCGAATCGGGGTAACGAAATGCTGCATCTCTTTTCATACTTTGCTTTCAACGAGATTTCTCTCTGCCTTAGCCTTCTACCCTCTCCTGCTCCCTCCTCCCTCCCCTCCTCTCGCTCTCGCTCGCTCGCTCTCTCTCTCTCTCTCTCTCTCTCTCTCTCTCTCTCTCTCTCTCTCTCTCTCTCTCTCTCTCTCTCTCTCTCTCTCTCTCTCTCTCTCTCTCTCTCTCACTCTTCCCCTCCTTCTCCTTTCTCCCTCTTCCATTTCCTCCGTCTCTTCCTTCTCCTTCTCTTCTTACTCCTCCTATCTCTCCTCCTCTTCCCTTCTCCTCCCCCCCTCCTCCTCTTCATCCTCTTCCTCCTACTCCATTCTCCTCCCTCCTCCTCCCTTCTCCTCCCCCTCCTCCTCCTTCTCCTCTCCCTCCTCCTCCTCTTCGTCCCCCTCCTCCTCCTCTTCCACCACCCTTCTCCTCCTCCACCACCCTTCTCCTCCCCCTCCTCCTCTTTTTCCAACTCCCTCCTCCTGCCCCTCCCCCTTTTTCCAGCGCCCTGCTTCCTCCATGATTTTAAATTCCTTTCCTCTTTTTTTTCCTTCAAAGTAAGGATTAGTTTTAGGACGTCTTGGAGAAGTTTCGTCTTGAAGAAACTGTCTGATTTACCTTTTAGATGAGGAAGGAGGCGTAGAATGCTGTGGCATCAAATTCAAATATCCTACATGTAATTTCCTATCATTTCTGTGATGATTCCGGTCCTATCTGCTTGGGTAAATCCCATTATGATTGGTGTAATCATGTACAAAATCTGGCGTGTCATATTCAAAGACTAATCCATATCAGATTTTATTCTTGCAGTGATCAGTAGATAGAATTGCAGCATTTCATTTTAAATTTATTAATTTAATTTTTTTTCTCTCTCTATCTTTATTTATCTATCTACCCATTTATCTATCTATCTATGTAACTCACTGTTTCCTACTTTCTCTCTCTATCTATATATCTATCCATTTATCTCTCTATCTTCCTATTGCTCCCTTTACCTCCCCTCTCTCTATCTATCTATCTATATATCTATTTGTCTATCTATCTCTCTCTCTTCATCCCTCCTTCCCTCACCCTTCTTCCTTCTCCCCGGCCTTCTCTTCTTCCCTCCCTCATTCTCTCCCTCCCTCTTCTTCTTTCTCCCTCTCCTTCCCTCCCTTTCCCTCTCCTCTTTCCCACCCCTTTTCCCTTTCTCTTATTCTCTCCCAACCGACCTCCCTCTCTCTCTCTCTTCTTCCCTACATCTCTCCTTCCTTGCCTCCTCTCATCCCTTTGCCTCTCATCCACTCTCTCCCTTCCACCCTCCTTCTCTCCCTTTCTCTCCTTCCTCCCATCCTCCTTCTCTCTATCTCCCTCCTTCTTTCCCTCCCACCCTCCTTTTCAATCCCCCCCTTCTCTCTGTCTCTCCCATCCTCTCCCTTTCTTCCTTCCTCCACACTCCTCCCAATCTCCCTCCTTCCCTCCCTCCTTCTTTCCCTTTGTTCATCCTTCTCAAACACCCCTCTCTCCTCTCTCCACCCGTCTCCCACACTGTCTCCCTTTTCTCTCCTTCCTCCTCTCTATCTCCCTCCTGCTTTCCTACCCACCCTACTTTTCTATCCCTCCTTCTCTCCTTCTCTCCTCCCTCCCTTACTCTCCTTCCTCCCACCCTCCTTCTGTCTATCTCCCTCCTTCCCTCCCTCCTTCTACCCTCCTGCTACCCTCCTTTACTCTCCTTCTCTCCCACCCGTCTTCATACACTGTCTCCCTTTCTCCCTTTCCTCCCACCACTCCCTCCTTCTCTCCCACCCCCTCTCCCTTTCTCTCCTTCCTCCCACCCTCCTTCTCCCAATTTTCCTCCTTTCCCTCCTCCTTCTATCCCTCCTGCTACCCTCCTTTTCAAACACCCTTCTCTCCATCTCTCCCACCCGTCCTCCCACATTGTCTCCCTTTCTCTCCTTCCTCCCACCCTCCTTCTCCCAATCTCCCTCCTTCTTTCCCTTCGTTCCCTCCTTCTCAAACACCCGTCCTCCCACACTGCCTCCCGTTCTCTCTTTCCTCCCACCCTCCTTCTCCCAATCTCCCTCCTCTCCCACCCCCTCTCCCTTTCTCTCCTTCCTCCCTCCCTCCTTCTTGCTATCTCCCTCCTTCCCGCCCTCCTTCTTTCCCTCCGTTCCCTCCTTCTCAAACACCCTTCTCTCCTTCTCTCCCACCCGTCCTCCCACATTGTCTCCCTTTCTCTCCTTCCTCCCACCCTCTTTCTCCCAATCTCCCCCCTTCCCTCCCTCCTTCTTTCCCTCCTGTTACCCTCCTTCTCAAACACCCTTCTCTGCTTCTCTCCACCCGTCCTCCCACATTGTCTCCCTTCCTCCCTCCCTCCTTCTCCCAATCTTCCTTCCTTCCCTCCCTCCTTCTTTCCCTTCGTTCCCTCCTTCTCAAACACCCCTTCTCTCCTTCTCTCCCACCCGTCCTCCCACACTGTCTCCCTTTCTCTCCTTCCTCCCACCCTCCTTCTATCTATCTCCCCCCTTCCCTCCCTCCTTCTTTCCCTTCGTTCCCTCCTTCTCAAACACCCCTTCTCTCCTTCTCTCTCACCCGTTCCACCACACTGTCTCCCTTCTCTCCTTCCTCCCTCCCTCCCTCCTTCTCCCAATCTCCCCCCTTCCCTCCCTCCTTCTTTCCCTTCGTTCCCTCCTTCTCAAACACCCCTTCCCTCCCACCCTACTTCTGTCTATCTCCCTCCTTCCCTCTCTCCTTCTACCCTCCTGTTACCCTCCTTCTCAAACCCCCTTTACTCTCCTTCTCTCCTCCCAGTGGTGGACTCCTGGGGCAAACTTCCCGACGGCTTCTTCTTCGGTAACCTCCGCTCTACTGGGATGTACGAAGAATGCCTGAACGTGTGGGCGAACTTCACCATCAAGTTGGGCATCCTCGGGCCGACAGAACTCAGGAACTACACTGGGCGCTACTGTCAGATTTATTACGAGTAGGTTGTCGGGGTTTCAGGGCACTTTTGTTGCTGTTGTTGTTGTTGGTTTGAGAAATTATGATGCTAGTTCAGATAAAGAGGATGTTGATGATAATAGGTATAATATGATGATGATTATAAAAATGACAATAATTATGATAATAATAATAATAATAATGATATTAATAATGATAGTGATGATAATGATTATGATGATAATGATTATGATGATAATGATAACAATGAAAATAATGAGGGTAATGATAACAACGACAACAACATAGTGCACTGTGCTATTTTTTGAGGTCCGGAGGATAAGGATAATTATCCTTATCTTTCCCTGTGTGGCTAAAGTAGGTGATGCTTCAAATCTGATAGAAAATGAATTGGTAAATATTTACAAAAAATAATTAAAGTCTTATTATAGAAGTCCAAAATTCTACATGGAAGTTCCGTGCTTTGGGTTCGTGTTTGGGTTTTCATGTGTGTTAATGTGCAGAGAGGGATCCTGAAATGATTACGTGCGTGTATATATTCATAAACATGCGTGCACACACTAAAGCATTAAAAAAGAAAGAGAGAAAGACAAATAGACAGTGTGTGTGTGTGTGTGTGTGTGTGTTTACGTGTGTGAATACGGATGATTTTATATCAATGATTTATTAATAATTCCCTTCCTTCCAACTGCTTTTACGTGTTACAGACAAACTAACAGCAATTTATACCAAGTGCAGTAAACCTGAAATGAAGAATAAGAATTTATTATGATAACTTCCAAGAACAGCTCACAATAACCCATATGATCTCATTATCAATATCAACCATGTACTTCCTTTCCACTATTTTTTTCTCTCTCCGTTGCGTCTTATAACTATCGGTCTTTCTTTTATACTATCTCTCTCTCTCTCTCTCTCTCTCTCTCTCTCTCTCTCTCTCTCTCTCTCTCTCTCTCTCTCTCTCTCTCTCTCTCTCTCTCTCTCTCTCTCTCTCTCTCTCTCTCTCTCTCTCTCTCTCTCTCTCTCTCTCTCTCTCTCTCTCTCTCCTCTCTCTCCTCCTCTCCTCTCTCTCTCTCTCTCTCTCTCTTTCTCTTTTTTCTTACTTCCCCTCTTCCCCACTTCTCTTTCTCCTCTCCCCTCATCCTCCTCTCTCCATCTTCCCCTCTCCTCCCATCCCATCCTCATCTCTCATCTCCTCCCGCACCTCCTACAACTCACACGCCTCACACCTCACAGCTTCACACTCACACCTCGACTCACACACTCATATTCTCACCCATGGCAGTTACAGGTTAATGGTCGTCAGTAACTGCTAAATCAGTTTATGGCTTCTGGCTTCTCTTATATTCTAGCACGTTGATGGAATACCAACTTATATATTCATAGACGGATAGGTTGATAGAAAGGTAGATTTATAGCTGGATGGTGAGATGGAGAGATAAATGAGTAGATGGGTAAATAGATAGATAGATGGAGAAATAGATAGGTAGGTAGATGGATGGGTTAGGCAGATACGTAGCTAGATAGATAGATAGATAGATGGGGAAGATAGATAAATAGATAGATAGATGGATAGGTAGATAGACATACAGATAGATAAATAGATGGATGGATAGATAGAATGATAGACAGATAGAGGGATAGTTGGATAGATAGATAAAACGATAGGTTGATAGATAAAGATATATAGATACATGTAGTTATAGATATCTGCATAGACGTAGACATGTATATTTAAATATGAAATTGTGTGTGAATAAATGGATAGATTTATATGACTATATATTTATAGCATGTTAATTGAAGTTAATTAACGGACGAGGATATTCGAACATACTTCAGTTCCGCATAAAAAGAAAAAAAAAAAAAACATTTTGCCGCGTTTATGATAAAAAAGAAAAAGAGAAAAATCTACGTTAAACAATATGGAGAGAAAAAAACTGAAAATCATAATAAAAGATTTACCGTTATCCCTTCACTTATGTTAGCTACCAGAAACCTCAGTAACGAGAGTCGGTAATACCAGGTACAAATTGATCTTCAATTAGCTAATGTACTACCAAATAACAGATAGAATTATTTTAATGGAATCTCACTGCATTGTTGATTGTGCAAGCTCTTACATTTTCCTGCCTTATTTCCTATCGGTTTCCTCCATTACCTACAACATATAATGGTATTATTAATATAAGAGTCATAGATGTTGATTAAGACATTCTGCTTAAGGAAGTTCATAGATATTGGTATAGTCATAAGAATAAAAGGATGAATGAATATAAGAATAAATTCATGTAATGAACGTATGTGTGATTAAGTACTAAAGATGACTTTATTTTTCATAATTACATAACCTTTTAGGATACGTATTAGAGAATTTCGAAATGGTGTTGAAATAAGATAATGTTGTATTTCGAAAGCATTGTTCAGAGAGGTCTCGTTACTACTGCTTCGTATCAAACGCATTTAAAATAATGACTATATTATTGAATTCTAAGATGTTACTGATATTTCCAGTTCCCCGTTTTCATTTAGAGTTGGAATTTACTGCGAGAAGTCAAAAACGGAAGCCAAAATATTGGTCAGAGAATAGATTTCTAACTAAATCGAAAAGGGTTTTTAAATGCAATTTGTCAGTTTGTTACTGTATTGTTACTGTATGCAAAAGGAGTAAACTCTACGGTACGACCAAGCCACGTTTCAAAATTCGACCGGCCTAGCGCTACGCAAACTGAGTTGGCACGAATACTCATAGCCACCGAATTTCTATTGAATCAAGGCTCAGGGGTCAATTCTGTGATTCACAAAGTGCTCTCCATGCTTTGAACAATCCAGACAAATGTGCAGGAAATACTGCAAATGAAGTCAGGATAAAAGTGTACCGTGCAAAAAAAACGAGGTCGTGATAAACATTTTGTGTGGATACCATCGCATGTTGGAATCCCCTAGGACATGATGCATGCTGACTGCATAGCAAAATCAGCATGTGGCAAGCATAGTGTGGATATAGATTTTGGAGCACCTCTTGCTAGGATTTCACACATCATTATAACTTCCTTCTAAGACGATTTGACTGAGTTCATTAATTCTCAACGGCCTGAAAGGTGTAGCATAAAGCATGATGATCGGTTTACGCAAAATACATTCATCTATAATCAATATAAAATATAAACAAGAATCAGACTTGGATATAGATTGTATTTTCAAGTCAGTACAGTCTGTAATATCGAGTATAAGTGTAAACAAGGTAATGAAGAACACAAGCAAACATTTATACGTTGCATCTCAGAGTGTCATGTGTTACAGACAGACTTTCAGACCACCCAGCATGAGGTTCAGAGAATACATATGTATACGTATATGTACATGTGTGTGTGTGCCTGTGTGTCTGTGTTTATATCTGTTGCGTTTGCTTTGCATGCGTGTACGTATATTCACATATATATAAATAATAAACAAGCACATATGTAGTAACCCTTCTATGATAACGCTCATCGCAGCGCCTTCCCCCTTCGCCAGCCTGGCTCCCAAGAACGAATCTCAGCAGGACCTCAGGAGCGGCATTCCCATGGAGGACCCGAGCTCTCCTCTGCCCTTCTCCTACGGCACCTGCATCCCCTCCTCCTGCACCGCCGAAGACATGTGGGTGAGTTCCTTGAAGGCGTTCGTGGATCATAATGCTGTTGTTCTTTATTACTCTTTCTATACTCTTTTCTGATACTATCTATTATACATATATATATATATATATATATATATATATATATATATATATATATATATATATATATATATTTTTATATATTCAATTTTCCAATCATAGTTTATTACTCTCATATCTTATCCGTTCTGTTTCGTCCGTTTGTCAATCGCCTTCTTATTTTCCAACTAAAATAGATCAAAATTAACAAATTTATCTTATTCTTCAAGATCCTATAGCATTCTCTGTTCACGCTATTCATATATATACATATATATATATATATATATATATATATATATATATATATATATATATATATATATATATATATTATATATACATATTGTATATATATATATATATATATATAATATATATATATATAATATATGAATTTTATATATTCAATTTTGTCAATCATGTTTTATTACTCTCAATATCTTATCACGTTCTGTTTCGTCCGTTTTGTCATCGCCTTCTTATTTTTTTCCAACTATAAATGATCAAAATTAACAAATTATCTTATTCTTCAAGATCCTTATACATTCTCTCACCTATCATATATATATATATATATATATATTATATATATATATTATATATATATATATATATTATATTATATATATATATATATATATATATACATATATGTATTATATATATATATATATATATATATATATATATATATATACATATATTTTTTTCTTCTTCTTCTTCTTTCTTCTTCTTCTTTCTTCTTCTTCTTCTTCTTCTTCTTCTTCTTTCTTCTTCTTTTCTTCTTTTTTCTTCTTTCTTTTCTTTTTCTTCATTGATTAAGTATTACGTTAATTTCTCGCTCAGATTTCGGTCAATGAAACCCTGGCGTCTCTGGGCCTTGTTCTCTCCCACATCGAGTGTTATAAACGTGGACGACCCTCCTGAGGACCTCACACCTGGCGACGAAACCATGTTGTGGGTATTTCTCGTTTTGTTTTCTCTCTTTCTCTCTTGGAAAGGGCTCTTTTTTCGCGTCTCTGTCTCCCCTGTCTCGTACTCTCT
The DNA here is from genome assembly GCF_003789085.1 of Penaeus vannamei. Classification (NCBI taxonomy): domain Eukaryota; kingdom Metazoa; phylum Arthropoda; class Malacostraca; order Decapoda; family Penaeidae; genus Penaeus; species Penaeus vannamei. Next base: position 74,638 of record NW_020868564.1, read on the forward strand.
TAATCGCTCTCTCTCCTCTCATCATCATTCTCTCTCTCTTCTCTACTCTCATTCTCCTCTTCATCTCTCTCTTCTCGTCTCTTCTCAATCTTCTCTCTCGTCTCATCAATCTTCTCTACTTTCTCTCTTTCTCTACTCTCCTCTCTCTACTCCTTCATTCATATCTATATCTCTCTCTCTCACTACTCTCTATCACTCTCCTTAGCGTCATTCCACTCTCCTCTCTCTCCGTCTCTTTACTCTCTCGTCTCTTCTCCTCTTTCTCTCTTCGTCTTCTCTCTCTCTCTTCTCTCATCTCTTCATCTCTCTCTCTCTCTCCTGCTATCCGTCGTCCCTTCTGTTTATTTTCTTTGATGATTATTGTTTTCTCTTTTGTTTCTTTTTCTTATTTCGTTTTGTCTATCTGTCTGTCTGTTTCTGTTCTCCCTCTTTCTTTTTCTTTCTCTCTTCTCTCCTCTCACTACTCTAATACTATCAATCTATCTAATCTATCTATCCTCTTCCCTTCTCTCTCTCTCCTTCTCACCTCTCTCTATCTCCTCTCTCTCTCTCCTCTCTCGTACCTCTTAGCTATCTCTCTCTCTCTTCTCTCTATCTTTCATCCTTCTTCTCTCTCTCAATCTCTCTACTACTATAAGTACTCGTCAGTCTTCTCTCTCTCTCTCTCTCTCTCTCTCTCTCATCTCTCGTCTCTTCATCTCTCTGTCTTCTTCTATATTCTTTCTCTCTTCTCTTACTCTCTCATCTTATTCGCGCTCCTCTCATCTCTCCTTCAGCTCTCTCTCTCTCCACTCATTCATCATCACTATATCACTCGTCACTGCTCTTTATTCTCATCCTTTCTCTCCATCTCTTCTGTCTCTCCTTCCTTCGTCTCATCTACTCTCTTTAATCATGCCTGCTACTTCAAGGTGTCGTCTTCTTTACTCTCTCTCATTCTCTCAATCTTCTCTTATCTCTTCTTCTCCTTATCTCTCTTCTCTTGTGTACCACTGCTATTTATCTATCTATCTTCTTCTCGTTCTTTTCCTTATGCATTCTTTTTTTCTTTTGTTTCCCTTATGTCATAGGTTTCATTTACTTCGCATTATCATAATTGCCCATAAAAAAAAGGGAAATCTAAAATAGGTTCCCTCATTCAGGTGGCGTTTCTCATAGGGGTATATTGATTTTGGGAGGTACTCGTCGCCCTCTCAACCATCTATGGACGTCCCTAACAAGTATTTATAATACTCAGCTCAACAGGAGCCCTCAATGCGAGCCGGTATTGTGCTTTTGCAGTTCGTGGTTTGTATTTTTTAAATTGTTTATACTTATTATAGCATTTTGTTTATTGTTTGTATTACTATTATCCATTTTTAATATCTTACTATATTCATTATCATTATTACCATTCGAGTGTATCATTATCAGCATTTAATTGGTTATCAATTAATGATTATTATCATATTTTTGGCTAAATTATTTACATGTATGATTACATGATATTTGATTGATTGTTGTTTTTTCTCAATTAATGTTATTAATTCATTATATTGCTATTATTAATTTTATGCAATTATCTGTATTATCATCATTGTATCATTATTCATCAATCATCATCATTCACAATTTTATTATTATGCAATTGGATTAATTATCATGTATCATTAGCCATCAATCATCTCGTATATGTTTCTCAAATAATGGTCAGGGTTGTTGGATTCAATCTATCATTATTTAAATATATTATTTTTATCATTACCATTATCGATATTGTTATTCATTATTATTGTCATTATTATCAATTATTGCTATTATTAATCATTGATATCATGAATTTTATCTTATATCCATCATTATTATTGATAATTAATAAAATAATAACCTATTACAGTTACACTTATCTACTAATCATTATCATACATTGGCCATTTATCAATTATCATTATTATTATTATCATCCAATTTTACTAATCGCTATCATCTATTATTCATTATACATATCAGTATTATCCATTAATTTTATAAAATCATTTACCTTTATGGTTAACCAATATCAATAATGTCCATTTTGATATTACACAATTGGGTCATCAGATAATGACACTAAATGACAAATGATAGTGATAAACAATAAATAAACAACAAAAACAATAATATCAGTACCACCAACAAAAACACTGATACAATGATCATACAACTTAAATATATAACATTACCTTCTCGTACATTCCATGCGCCGCATGGCAAAAAATATTCCATAGGGAGTTTTCCTCTATATGGTAATAGTTGCAGGCGAATATTTACATACAAGATATCAGAAAGTTCTAAATAGTGATGTCACACCTTGTCTTCCGGGGCTCTGAGCGTACGTTGGTTGGCTGCTTCGTGTACTGTCCTGTCTGTTTGTCTGGTTCTAAAGATTGTCGTCTGTTTTGTCAGTTATTTTGTTGTTTTTGTCTGGTCTGTATTTTTTGTCTGTCTATTTTGTCTGTCTTTTCTCACTCTGTTCTGTCTGACTGTTTGTTTTTGCTTGTTCTCTGTTTGTTTGGTTGTCTTTTCTAGTTTGTCTATCTGTCTGTCTGTTGTTGTGTTCGTCTATTTTGTGTCTGTCTGCCATGTCTGTCTTTCTGTCTGGCTGTTTAGTCTGTTCTGTCTGTCTTTCTGTCTTTACCTGTCTTTCTGTTCTGTTTCTGTCTGTCTGTTTCTCTTGTTGTTTTGTGATTTCTCTTCTGTCTTCATGCCTATAAAATCTTTTTATTATCTGTCTTTCTTTCTTTCTCTTTCGGTTTTGTCTTGCTGTCTTCTGTCTGTCTGTGGTGTGGTTGTGTTGTGTGCTGTTGTGTGCATGTGTGTGTCGTGCATTGTGTGTGTGCCGGTGCCGCCGTGTGTGTGTGTGTTGTCTGTGTGTTGTGTGTGTGTGTGTGTGTATGATGTGTGGTTGTGTGTGTGTGTGTGTGTGTGTGTGTGTGTGTCTTTGTGTTTTGAAAAAAAAAAAAAAAAAAAAAAAAAAAAAAAATAATTATATATATATATATATATATATCATATATATATAATATATTATATATATATATATATATATATATATATATATACCTATCCATCAGTCTATCTCTCCATCTATCTATGAATTCATCTGTCTTCCTCGCCGTATTAACGAAGACTCCGTTCACAGGGTCGTGACGATGTTATGGATCATCGTCAGTGTTCAATATGAAGTCGCCACAGATTACATAACTAACACCGTCGATGCCCTTCGTGTAAGTATGGCCGAGATGCAGTCTAGATAGATAAATAAATAGATAGTATGATAAATGATAGATAGTGTAATGATATAGTAAATATAACAAATTGATATGATATAACAGTATGATAATGTAATATGGTATACTATAGTTATATTATGACATAATAATAATGTGATATAATGATATGATAAACAGCATAATGAATAGAAAATAGATAATGAATAGATAGTAGAATTTAATAGCATTACTGCTGTTGATTCTGTTCAAGAGATGTCGTTGATAACCATCACTATGGGATCTTTACTTTCCTTTACTATACTGATTATAACATTATGATATCAAATATTATCATCGTCTATCAAAACTATTTTGGAGTCCTCGTTTTGAACTATCTTTATTGACTATACTCCATAATTTAAATTTCAACTACCATCTGTGTCAACGGAGAAGAAATAAAGGTTTTTGGTGAAATTTAAATCCCTCACAGGCCAATCATTCTTCTTACCTTCCTCTGGGTCATTTATGATCATCCCCGGGCCATGAGTTTGACACCCCTGCCCTATAATATATATTGCTCTCATCATTACTATCATTACTATAATTACTCTTACTTTTATAATTACCGTGATCCTATCTGTTCTCTTCCTACCCTTTTGTCCTCTCTTCTTCCTTCCTTTCTGCCTTCGTTTTCTCTTCTTCCTTAATTCCCTTCCTTCTTTTTTTCTATCTTCTCTTCCCTCCCTCCCTTTCTCCTTCCATCCCTCCTTAACTTCTCCCCCGCTTACCTCTTTCTTCCCTTCCCCTCCCTTCCATCCATCTCTATTTCCCTACCCTCCTTCCTCTATTCCATTCTCTCTTCCACCCTTCCTCCCTTCCTCTCTCCATCATCCTCCTCTTTCTCCTCTCTCTTCCTCTTTCTCTCCGTTCCTTTTTAACTCTTTCCCTTCCCTCCTCCCTTCCGTTTCCCACCCTATTTTCCACCCTTCCTCCTCCCCCGGGTACCCGCCTTCTCTCTCAACCCCCCTCTACCTTCTCCCTTCTACCCTTTCCCTCCTTTCCACTCTCCATTCATCTCCTCCTTCTATATATATCCTCTTCCTCTTCTCCCTCCCCTCTCTTCCCTCCTTCCTCCCCCTTCCACCCTTCCCTCCTTTCCCCTCCCTACCTTCTATCTTCCCTGCCCTCCCTCCCATGCATCTCTATTTTCCTTACCCTCTTCCTCTCCATTCCTCTCTTCCACCCCTTCCTCCCTTCCTCTCTCCATCCATCCTTACTCCTCTTTCTCTCTCTCTCTTCCTCTTTCTCTCCGTTCCTTTTTAACTCTTCCCTCCCTCCTTCCCCTTTCTTTCTCCCTCCATCCGTATTTTCCACCCTTCTTATTAATAACTCCATCCCTCTTTGCTCCTCCTCTCTCCGTCCTTCTCTCTCAACCCCCTCTACCTTCTCCCTTCTACCTTCCCTCCTTTCCCACTCTCCATTCATCTCCTCCTCTCCTCCCACACTATCTACTCCTCTTCCTCTCTCCCTCTTCCCCCTCCTTCCCTCCTTCCTCCCCTTCCACCCTTCCCTCCTTCCACCCTCCCTTACTCTCCTCCTCTCCATCCTACACTATGTGCTCCTCTTCCTCCTCCTTCCCTCCTTCACCTCGCTTCCACCCTCCCTTCCTCACCTCCTCTCCTCCCACACTACCTACTCCTATCTCCCTCTCTCCCTCTCCTTTCCCTCCTTCGCCTCCCTTCCACCCTTCCCCTCCTTTCCACCCCCCCTCCTCTCCTCCTCTCTTCACACACTACCTACTCCTATTCCTTCTCTTCCTACTTCCTTCCCCCTTCCCCTGCTTTCCACCCTCCTTCCTCACCTCCTCTCCTCCCACACTACCTACTCCGTTTCCCTCTCCTCTTCCTTTCCCTCCTTCGCCTCCCTTCCACCCTTGCTTCCCTTCCACCCACCCTCCCCTGCCTCCCCCCCCCCCCACTCCTTCTCCTCCCACAGTACCAAGACCCCCTAATAGGCCAAATAGTGACCAATGGCTGGCTGGCTGTGGACACGTTCCTCTTCCTGGGGGGTCTTCTCGTCACCTACCGCCTCCTGCCCTTCGCCGTGCCCTCCAGACCTATGCGGGCGGGGCAGATGTTCGCCCTCTATGCTAAGAACTTCGTCAGGAGGTTTTTTAGGTCGGTATGGGCGTGGTGGTTTGGGGTGGGGTGATTGGGTGTGGATGTGTGTGGGTGAGATGGTGGGTGTGAGGATGTGGATGATTGCGTGTGTTGTTTGTGTCGTGTGTGTGTGTGTTACGTGTGTTGTGTGTGTGTGTGTGTGTCCGTGTGTGTGTTTTGTCTGTGTGTCCGTGTATTGTGTGTCCGTGTGGTGTTTTGTGTGTGTGTGTGTGTGTCTGTGTAGTGTGAGTATGTGTGTGTGTGTGTTTGTACTGCTGAGTTATTATACCTATACGGTGTACTAGGCTATGCACAAGGGATACTATATGCAAAGGATAGCCCCATTGCTATGAATTCTGCTTCACACCACAGCAGAGCCCCAGATGGTTGGCCCGAGGTAAGGCAAGGCCACGGTTAACTGCCTGACATAGATGGCCTCACGTCTAATGCACGACCACTCACGCTCTTCCACGACCGCTAACGACTACTCACATCCTCTTATGGCCACTCGCGACCACTTACAGCTTGTGACGACCATTTCCAGCCTTTCGCGTCTAATCATGACCACCTACGACCACCTATAAACACTCACGACCCTTCAACGACCACTCATAACCAGCTAACGCCCACGCCACATCCCACCACCACCCACGCCTCCTCCCACCACCACCTACGACCACTCACGACCTCTCCCTCCCTCCACAGATTATCCCCAGTTCTTCCCTTCTTCTCCGCGACTCTTCTGCGCTTCTTCGCCGCGGGCCCAAGAGCGGATGTTCTGACGTCCTTCAAGAGCGGACCGCTTGACGCACTGGTGGAAGGATCCGCTCTTCGGTAAACAGGATACATCGCTCGGTCACAACTAATCTGATGTAATGAAGGAGTTAGAGGGGAGGGGGAGGGAGGGAGAGGGAGAGAGGGAGAGGAGGGTGGAGGGGAGGGAGGGGTGTGGGTAGGGTGGGTGAGAGAGAGAGAGAGGAGGAGAACGAGAGAGATGGAGGACTAGGGAGATGGATGGAAGAAAGGTGGGAGAGAGGGAGGATGGTAGGGAGAGAGAAAGAGGCGGAGGAAAAAGTGAGAGGGAGGATTAGAGAGGTGGGATGGAAGAAAGGATGGGAGAGAAGGAGAGAGGGATGACGTGAAGGGGGGCGGAGGTAGGATGAGAGGGAGGGAGGTGTGTTGTTGGTGGTTTAAATTCATACAGACTGATATATTACGAAATGAAGGAAAGATTGAGAGGTAGAACAAATATATAGACAGATAGATAGGGCTGATTAACTGAGATTAATAAATAGAAGAAAAGAAATTATTAACAGATACATAGGGCTGAGTACCTGACTTCAAAAATAGATAGATAGACATATATTCACTCTTATATATAATTCTAATCTCACAGACCATCCCACACTTCCGCTATGCAATGCGAGTGTCGTCATGCAATGCACGGAGAAATATAACTGCAACAGAAAAGAAGGCAAATAAACGCCCACCTTTCAACCCAAGACAATCCTTTTAATTTCGCCAAAGTCAAAGTACGTTTAGACAGAATAGGCAAATCGCGCTTCCCTGTGCTACGCGAATAGCCCGGAATAAACCCTTTAAACGCAATTAGAATGGAAATCTTACGAGGGCAGAGGCTTGCAACTCCTCCTGCGCGAGAGATTGCAATAAACTCCACACTGATTCGGGTGAAACGGCGCCCACGGTCTGAGTGATGGCTTCAGGGGCGCCGGGAGATATGGCTCCATAAAACAATAATGGCAGCGAGGGCGTGAATAGAGTACGCCCGTTGATCTTCTCTCTCGGTCGCTTTGCTCCCTCATTCCTTCGTCTCTGTCTCTTTCTCTGCCTTTGTCCTTGGTCTTTGTCTGTCTTTGTCTCTTCTCTCTCTCTCTCTCTCTCTCTCTTTCTCTCTCTCTCTCTCTCTCTTCACTCTCTCTCTCTCTCTCTCTCTCTCTCTCTCTCTCTCTCTCTCTCTCTCTCTCTCTCTCTCTCTCTCTCTCTCTCTCTCTCTCTCTCTCTCTCTCTCTCTCTCTCTCTCTCTCTCTCTCTCTCTCATCTACTACCTCCATTCATAAATAGATGAATATAAAAGTATATCTCCTCTCTCTCTCTCTCTCTCTCTCTCTCTCTCTCTCTCTTCTCTCTCTCTCTCTCTCTCTCTCTCTCTCTCTCTCTCTCTCTCTCTCTCTCTCTTCTCTTCTCTCCCCTCTCTCTCTCTCTCTCTCTCTCTCTCTCTCTCTCTCTCTCTCTTCTCTCTCTCCTCTCTCTCTCTCTCTCTCTCTCTCTCTCTCTCTCTCTCTCTTCTCTCTCTCTCTCTCTCTCTCTCTCCTCTCTCTCTCTCTCTCCTCTCTCTCGCTCTCCCTCCCTCCCCTCTCCCTCTCTCCCTCTCCCCTCTCCCTCTCCCTCTCCCCTCTCCCTCTCACCCTCTTCCCTCTCCCTCCTCTCCTCTCCTTCTCCTCTTCTCCCTCTCCCCTCCCTTTTCCTATCCCTATCCCTATATCCATATCCCTTCCTCACCTCTCTGCCTCACTCACTCACTCGCGCCCCTTCTCCCTCTCAGTGCCTGGATCACTGCTGGTACACTGCAGTCGATATGCAGCTTCTCCTGATTCTCCCTCTGTTGCTGCTGCCTCTCGGTCTCCACCGCGTCGCAGGTAAGTGATGGGAATCTGGAACCATAGACCCTGATGCCTTTTTTATCTCACGCCCTCACGTCTTTTATCATTATCGTATTTTAGCGACGGATTAGTTTCTTCGTCGGTTGATTATGTCTGAATTTATGGGTTTCTTTCTTAGGTCATCTATCTCTATCTCTATCTGTCTATCTATCAATTTATCTGCCTGACACGCACGCGTGTGCGCGCCGCGCGTGTGTGTGTGTGTGGTGTTGATATATATATATATATATATATATATATATATATATATATATATATATATATATATATATATGTGTGTGTGTGTGTGTGTGTGTATGTATGTATGTATGTATGTATATGTATACATATCCATATAAACAAAAACCAATACATATACACACATGAACCCCCTGCCTCTTCCCCCCGCAGGCCTCTGCTGGCTGGGCGCGGTGAGCCTCGGGTCCATCCTCACGCCCATGAGCATCATCCTGGTGCACGACCTCCCCCCGGTGCCGCTCCACGTCATGTCGTGGGTGTTATTTAGATATATTTTTATGCTGTTGCTTCCTTTTCAGATGTTTTCTTCTTCCTTTTCTTCTTCTTCTTCTTGTTCTTTTGCTTAATTCCCCTTATTTTAGTGGTATTTGTATTTACGTTACGTTTAGGGATAGAGATGATAGTATATCGTCCTTTTATTTCGGTTGATATGAATTTTGTTTTGTTTTTCTTTTTGTTTTCCAAGTGCTGGCTTAAATGTTTACGTTTAACGCACCATCAGCAAGTGTAAGGCACTAGATATGTACATAGATATCCATTATATAAATAGACAGATAGAAATTTAGACAGACAGACAGACAGATATGCAGAGAGAAAAAAGGACGCATACTAATCCACAAGCGACTTGTATAAAAGAATTATATCTCTCCACAAAAGTAACTAAAATTTTAACACTCTCCCATAATTAGAATATCAGTATTACTATAATAATCAGAAGAAAGGATATATTAATACTTTTTTTTAAATAAGTTCACCTTTTGGCTTAAAAAAGACACAAACTTTCCGTATTTTTCTCGTGACGAACCCAAGCTTTGAGTAACGATTTTCGAAAATAACTGATTCCAATAGTTTGAAAGCTACTATTTTTTTTTTTTCTTTGTATAATCTCTCAGGAATAATAAGGACTTTGACTAATGGACACACAGAGAAGCTAAAGGATTGTTTTTGCTGTTAATATTATTTCCGTTATTATAATTAGTGCTACTATTAAGATTACATTATCTTGATTTTTATCATCCTCATTATTACCATCAGCAGCAGTAGCATTGCAATTATTATCATTACTAATGTTATCATTATTACTATTATCTTTATTATTATCATCATTATTATCATCATTATTATTATCATTATTATTATTATTATCATTATTATTAACTACTATCATTATTATCATTATTATTACTATTGTTATTTCTATTTTTATTACTTTTATTATTATTATTGTTCTTGTTGGCATTACAATGATCATCATTACTATTAATGGTATTATTGAAATTATGATTATTATCGTTATTACCATCACCATCATTATTTTTCCATTCTTATTATTTTCATAAACATCACCACCATCATCCTTATCAATATCATCCCCATTATCCTAATCATTATCCATAATGTTCTCACTATTACCATTATCATCACCATCATCACCATTATCATTCTTACCACTGCCATCACCATCCCCATTATCCTAATCATCATCCGTACTGCTCTCACTATCATCATTATCATCACCATCATCACCACCATCACCATTCTTACCCCTGCCATCATCATCACCATTATCCACCGCTACCATCACCATCCTTAAAATCCTTCACAGAGAATCCAAGAAATTCGAGTATATGTGGAGAGTCTACTTGACCCCTTGGTGCCGCGCAGGGCCGTGGCTGGCCGGGGTCTGGACGGCACTGGCACTCTACGACCGGGCGTTGGCCAAGGTCAAGATCCCCAAGGTATGGCCGGCGCCTCTTTTTCTTTCTTTATATATATATATATATATATATATATATATTATATATATATATATATATATATTATATATATATGTGTGTGTGTGTGTGTGTGTGTGTGTGTGTGTGTGTGTGTGTGTGTGTTGTGTGTGTGTGTGTGTGTGTGTGTGTGTGTGTGTGTGTGTGTGTGTGTGTGTGTTTGTGTGTGTTGTGTTGTGTGTGTGTGTGTGTATCACATTCAAAATGATATGTACATCTCCCAGATATACATATATCTACGCAGTATGTAAATAACCGTGTCTTTATATTGATACATGCACGCACACGCCTTTCCCACCCCCCCCCCCCCCACCCCCCCAAAAAAAAAAAAAATCATAACTTCCTCCCATTCTCTCTTCCAGCTGGCGGTGTTCCTGGGCTACCTCGCCGCCATCTCCCTGGGGCTAGGACTCGTGCTAGGACTCTACCCTTACAACCACGTGATGCCCGACAAGTCCTACGTCGACAATCCAGCGATGTCGGCCGCTTACGGAGCGCTCGCGAGGCCGGTCTGGGGGCTGTGCGTGGCGTGGGTGGTGTTCACGTGTCACACCGGAAACGCAGGTATGGAGGGCGTGTTTATCGCTCTTTCTCTCATTCTCTATCTATCTTTCTATCTATCTCTATCTATCTATGTATCTCTCTATCTATCTATCTCTATATATCTATTTACCTCTCTATCTATCTATCTTTATCTATCTTTCTCTCTCTCTCTCTCTCTCTCTCTCTCTCTCTCTCTCTCTCTCTCTCTCTCTCTCTCTCTCTCTCTCTCTCTCTCTCTCTCTCTCTCTCTCTCTCTCTCTCTTAACTTTCGTAGGGTAGGTCTTAATTAGAGTAGGGGTCGGGTAATTAGGGTGAATTACCCACTTCCTTTCGGATAATTTCATGTTATCTATTGATGTGAATAATATTAACTATCCTTATTACAATAGTGTGAACTTGATGCATTTGATACGAATCAACATTGTCTTGAAAATATAGACAAAAAAATATATAACACTTACTTTATTTCTATCAACCTTTTCAATCGATTTACCATATAATATCTTCTCTATTTCTATATTTTTTAACCAATCTATTTACCATGTCATTTATCAATTTCTATCAAATTCATCTATCACGTTACTTGGTGTAAACCCACATCATAAAGCAGTTCTTTTCTAAGCCTTCAACACACCAGCAAAACTCTATCTCAAAATGGAGAGCGATATATATCCTTTTTCTCTTCCCCTTCTTCTTTACATACAATTTGCATTTCTTTATCTAGCCGCATTTGTCTCTCTTCTCCTCACTTCCTTTATATACAATTTACATTTTCTATATTTGTCCCGTAGATTGGGACGTATGGGAGATGTTTGGGACGATAACCTCATAACGGGGTGGTTACCCTGTGTGTTGCGTCGAGGGAGAGAGAGAGAGAGAGAGAGAGAGAGGAGAGAGAGGAGGAGAGGAGAGAGAGAGAGAGGAGAGAGAGAGAGAGAGAGAGATGAGAGAAGAGAGCGAGAGGAGAGAGAGAGAGAGAAGAGAGAGAGAAAGAAAGAAGAGAGAGAGAGAGAGAGAGAGAGAGAGAGAGAGAGAGAGAGTGAGTGGGGATGGGAGAGAGAGAGATAGAGAGAGAAAGACAGACAGAGAGAGAGAGAGAATGATAGAATGAGAGAGAGAAAGGGACATAGAGAAACCGACCGAAGGACAGAAAGAAAAAAAAGAACAATAGACAGAGAGAAAATAAAAACTAAAAAATATACACATACATATCAACCAAACCAACAGAAACATAAAAAAAAAACACAAACAACGAACAACAAACAGAAAAAAAACTAAACAAAAACATGAAACTAAATCAGGGCCCCTCCCAACAGGTGTGGTGAACAAGGTCCTTTCGTACCCTGGCTGGAGACCCCTCGGCCGCCTTACCTTTACCATGTACTTGACGGTCCCCCTTGTGCAACTCTGGTGGTCGTCTGTACAGTTCCAGCCTGTTTACTACAACTACTTAGAAAAGGTGAGTTAGAATAGAGAGAAGAGGGAAAGAGCAGGGAGAGAAAAAAGGGAGGTAGGATAAAGAGAAGAGGGAAAGGGTAAGATAAAGAGAAGAGGGAAAGAGTAAGATAAAGAGGAGAGGGAAAGAGGAGAGAAGAAAGAGTAAGATAGAGAGGAGAGGGAAAGAGTAAGATAAAGAGAAGAGAGAAAGAGTAAGATAAAGAGAAGAGTGAAAGAGTAGGGAGAGAAAAAAGGGATGTAGGATAAAAAGAGGGAAAGAGTAATTGAGATAAGGAGAAGAGTGAAAGAGTAAGTAAGGATAGAAAGAAAGGGAGGTAGGATAAAAAGAGGAAAAGATAGAGATAAGGAGAAGATAGAAAGAAAGAAGATAGATAGAAAGGGGAAGAGTAAGAAAGAAAGAAAAAGGGGTAGGATAAAGAGAAGAGGCAAAGAGTAAGGAAAGAAAAGAGAGAGGTGGGATAAAGAGAAGAGGGAAAGAGTAAGTGAGATAAGGAGAAGAGTGAAAGAATCAGTAAGGATAGAAAAAAGGGAGGTGGGATAAACAGAAGAGTGAAAGAGTAGGGAAAGAAAAAAGGGAGATAGGATAAAGAGAAGAGGGAAAGAGTAAGGAAAGGAAAGAGGGAAGTGGGATAAAGAGAAGAGTGAAAGAGTAAGTAAGGAAAAAAAAGGGATAGGATAAAGAAAAAGGGAAAGAGTAAGTAAGGAAAGAAAAAAGGAAAGTAGAGTAAAGAGAAAAGTGAAAGAGTAAGAAAAAGAGAGGTAGATTTAAGAGAAGAGTGAAAGAGTAAGTAAGGAGAGAAAAAAGGGAAGTAAGATAAAGAGAAGAGTGAAGGAGTAAGCAATGAAAGAAAAAACGGGAAGTAGAATAAAGAGAAGAGTAAAATAAAGGTAAGGAGAGAAAAGAAAGGGGGAATGTGTTATTTGGTTTGGTCTGAAATGAGGAAAATAAATATGATTATAAGTAAAGAAAGAAAATAGGGGGAAATTCACCGACTGGGGAAATACACCGACGGTCTAAATGACATAGAAAATGATGGTTAAAAATGGAAACAAAGACAGGCAAAAAAAAGGAAATTATGTAACTTGGTTTATTATAGAACAGAGGGAAAAAACAAGATTTAGAAGGTAAAAGTAAGGAAAGGAAAATAAATATGTTACTTAGTTTAGTGCGAAATAGAGAGTTAAAAATAAAAGTAAGAATGGGCAAAAAAAAGTGGAAAATATGTACCTTGGTTCATTATGAAGCAGAGAAAAAGACAAGAGTTGAAAAATAAAAGTAAGAAAAGGAAAAAATGTTACTTGGTTTAGTATGACATGAAAAACAAACAAGAGTAAAAAAAAAGATATAAGCAAGTGAAAAAAGGAAAATTACATGTCCTGGCCTACTCTAAAATAAGGAAAAAAACTGTTGTTGGTCTATAACAAAGAAAAGAGAAAAGAGTCCTTGGTCTACAATAAAACTCAGAATAGAAAAGCACACTACTTGGTCTACATGTAACATTCATTCGGGTAAAAAAGAAAAAAAAAGAAAAAATGCTCACCTCATTCGCCTCTCCTTAACGACTTACATTAAAGGAGGAAAAAAAAGAGTTGAATGTCTCGACGTCAACTTGGGAGAAAGGTACGTCCCTCTTCTCCTCCTTTCCTCTCCCTTATTCTCTTCTTCGCCCCTCCTCCTCCCCATTCTTCTCGTTTCGTCCCTCCTCTCCTCCTCTTCTCCTCCTCCTCACTTTTCCCTCCTCTTCTTCTTCTTCGCCACCTCCTCTTCCCCCTCCCTTCACCTTCTTACGCCCCCTCCACTCCTTTTCCCTCTCCCCCTCTCTCCCCTCCTCCTTCCCCCTTCCCCCTCTTCTTCCTCTCCTTACCCTCCCTCTCCCCCTTCTCCCCCTCCTTCCCCCTCCTCCTTCCCCCTCCCCCTCTTCCCTTCCCTTTCTTCGTCCTCCCCCTCCTTCCCCGCTTCCCCTTCCTCCTCTTTCCCCCTTCCCCTCTTTCCTTCCTTCCCCCTCTTCCCCTACATCCTCCTCTTCCCCTTTCCCCTCCTCCCTCCCCTCATACAAGTATAAGGCAGTTGGTCTCCTCACTCTGGCGGCGGCGACTCTGTCTTATTGAGTTCAAGTTCCTCCTCTCTATATTCATGAGAAACACGACAGCTAGGGGAAAAAACTAGGGTGGAAAGGAGTCGACACCCGATCGAGCTAAGCGAATTTTTCCCCCAAAACAACTCGAAAAGCGCAGAGAGAGAGAGAGACATCGTCGCGAGAAGATGGGGGAGGGGGGTAGAGGGGGTGATGGTGACGGGGGACGGTGGTAGAGGGGGGGCTGGTGACGAGAGACGGGGGAAGGGAGTAGGGGGACTGGTGACGGAGGAAGGGAAGGGGTAGAGGAATGGCTCGGAATCGCGGGGGAAGATGTATTAAAAGCTGTACTTGAATGGGTAGTGTGGGTGTAGGTAGATGGCTTGGTGGCTGATGGTGTGTGTATGTATGTGTACATGTGTGTGTTGTGGTGTATGTGTGTCTGTGTCTGTGTTTCTATGTGTGTGTGTGTGTGTGAGAGAGAGTGTATGGGTGTGTGTGTCTGTGTTTCTATGTGTGTGTGGGTGGGTGTCTATGTCTCTGTGTGTATCTGTGTCTGTGTTTCTATGTGAATGTATGTATGTGTAAACTAAATATACCCCTAAGAAAAAACATTTTCATATTTGCTGCAATAAGAAAGTTAACACTGTCATCTCCAGGCAAAGCACTTGCTTAATGAAATATTTACGATTTTGAGAGTGCAAAAAATTAATGAAATATTTATTGTTGCCACGCGCTTTTTCCAAATACTTTTGATATAGTCTTAAGATTTTAGTTTTTTTTCTATTTTTCTTTTTCAATGTGGTTGCATTCGAGTCTTTGTTTCGTCTTTGTTTTTGTTGTTATTTGGTTATTATTGTTGTCGTTGTTTTATAATTTCTTACTATAGGAAGGGGTGTTGAAGAGAGAAAAAAGAGGGAGAGGGAGGGAGGAAGCGAGAGAGAGAGAGAGAGAGAGAGAGAGAGAGAGAGAGAGAGGAGAGAGGAGAGAGAGAGAGAGAGAGAGAGAGAGAGAGAGAGAGAGAGAGAGAGAGAGAAGAGAGAGAGAAAGAGAGAGGAGAGAGAGATGAGAGAGAGAGAGAGCTGGGATGGGAGAGAGAGAGAGAGAGAGAGAGAAGAGAGAGAGAGAGAGAGAGAGAGAGAGAGAGAGAGAGAGAGAGAGAGAGAGAGAGAGAGAGAGAGAGAGAGAGAGAGAGAGACAGACAGACAGACAGACAGACAGACAGAGAGACAGACAGACAAAGACAGAGAGAGAAATAAAGAAATACATATAGAAAGAGAAACAGAAAAGGAGACATACAAACAAAACAAACAAGCCAATAACAAAAGAGCAGCGACGTATGAGTCCGAGAAGAGGCCGTCACAACCTCGGCTTTGTGTTTCGGGCAATGGGCGTCGAGGGACTAATTTAAGTTATTTAGGAAAATGAGTCGACATGGTACTCGGCCATTTTTCTTCTTCTGATTTTTCTTCTTCTTTTTCTGCTTCCGTTTTACCTTATTCTTATTGTTCTTAGTCTTTTTCTTCTTCTACTGCTTCTTCTCTTTTTCTTCTTCTTTCATTCTTCTTCTTCTTCTTTTTTCATTCTTCTTCTTCTTCTTCTTTCCTCTATTTCTTCTTCTCTTCTTATTCTTCTTCCCGCTTAGTGTTAATTGTTGGTGTTTCGGGCTGAGAGTGGACATTCTGTCTATCTAATCTATATACCTATCTCCTATCTCATGAAAATGAGAGAGAGGAGAGGAAGAGAGAGAGAGAGAGAGAAGAGAGAGAGAGAGAGAGAGAGAGAGAGAGAGAGAGAGAGAGAGAGAGAGAGAGGAGAGAGAGAGAGAGATCACTACGCAGAGATGGCATTTTTTTTTTCTCTCTCTCTTTTTTTTTTTTCTTTTTTCTCTCTTTTTTTGCCAAGCAGTAGTTCCTCATCTCTCCTCCAAATCATACGCAAACAAATGTTTGGCAGAAATCAGGAAGAAGAGAAATGAGGAAGGGAAGTGAGAGGGAGATAGGTATAAGGAGAAAGATGGAAATGGTTGAGAAAGATGTGTGTTTATTAGGCATGGAATATAAAAAGAACATCTTTGATTTGAATTAATGACATTCAAAACACATTAAGAAAAAACAACAGCAAACAAACAAACAAACAAAAAATCACGACCAATCTACGAACGTAAACAAACGAAGAGATTAAAAGATAAATAAATAAATAAAAACACATCTAAATACATACAAGTCAAATAAAACATCACGAAACAAATCAACCAAATGTAAAATAAAATACATCTACACATATACTAAAGAAAAAAAAACGCAAAAATACAAAAAAAAATAACTCTCACCCTTCCCGAACAGCTGTTCCAGTCGGCAGGCGTGGCTTTCATCGCAGGAGTCGTCGCCATCCTTCTCTCGTGCCTGGTGGAGCTGCCTCTTAGGACGGTCCTGGATGCGCTGCTGCCTTCTGAGGGTGAGTGCTTGGGGGAGGGGGAATAGGGTGGAGGGGGAGGGAGTGGATGGGGCGGTGGAGGGGGAAGAGAGGGGGAGGGGGGGGGGGAATTAGGTTGCAATGGGAGGGGGGGGGGTGGTGGTGGGTGGTTGGTGTGGAGGGAGGGGGGTGAATTGGGTGGGAGAGGAGGGGAGGGTAGAATTGGGTGGGAAGGGGGAGGGGATGGATGGGGGAGGGGGTTGGAGGATGGAATTGGATGGGAAGGAGGGAGGGGGAGGGGGTGGAATTGGGTGGGAGGAGGACGGAGGTTGGAGGGTAGAGGAAGGAGGGAGGAATTGGGTGGAGGGTGGAAGGTAGAGGCAGGAGAGTGGAGGGTGGAATTGGGGAGGGGGTCAGGTGGTGGGAGGGGGGGGGTTAAAGAGATGGATGGGTGAAGTGTGGGTGGATGGATAGTGTTAAGGAGGCGGGGGATAGGGTGGAGGGCGGTTAAAGGAGAAGAGTGAGGGGTGAAGGGTGGATGGAGGGAGGGGTTGAATGGATAGGGTGAGAGGGATGAAGGGTACAGGTTGGAGGATAGTGTGGGGGGGGTGGATGGATGGAGTTTTTGGATGCATTTTTTTAAAACTTAGATTGAAATAGTTTTATCAGGTCGAGGTTGTTTGCAAATACTGCCGTATGCAATATTTGCAGTCTGACCGGGCTTTTTTGGTGTGTTGGGTGGAATGGGGGAGGAGGGGGTGAGAGGTTGAGTGGGTGGGGGGGTGGAGGAGGGTGAGGTAGGGGAAGGGGCTGTCATGCCACTTACCTTGTGTATTTATTTATGTTTTGTTTTTGTTTTTTGAGTCGGGAGAATAGAGAGGGTCTTATATTTGTTCGGTTTAATTAGATCTTATTAATTATATTAATTAGATCTTATAATTGTTACTTTTTTACGCATTTTGTTTATATTATTGTAACATTTTTTGCCTCTATCACCCCATATATCTATCACTTCTGTAATGCACTTGTAAACAGACTCAATCACTCACAAGCAAGCACATACACAAATCCATATACGCACAAATACACAAATATATTCACCACTCCTCGAACACACAACACACTCTTGAACACACACTCTTGAACACACTCTTGAACACGAACGCACACTCTTGAACACACTCTTGAACACACCCTCTTGAACACACTCTTGAACACTCTTGAACACACTCTTGAAAACACACTCTAGAACACACACTCTTCAGCACACTCTAGAACACAGTTGAACACATAATCTTGAAAACACACTCTTAACCACTTGAACTCTCCATCTTGAACACACCCTCTTGAACACACTCTGAACACACACTCTTGAACGAAACACACCCTCTTGAACACACTCTTGTTCTTGAACACACTCTTGAACACACTCTTGAACACACCCTCTTGAACACACTCTTGTACACACCCTCTTGAACACACTCTTGAACACTCTTGAACACAACACCCTCTTGAACACACTCTGAACACACTCTTGAACACAGAGAACACACTCTTGAACACACACTCTTCTTCTTGAACACACTCTTGAAAACACACTCTAGAACACACACTCTTGAAAACACACTCTTGAAAATACACTCTAGAACACACACTCTTCAGCACACTCTTGAACACACTTGAACACATAATCTCGAAAACACACTCTTAACCACACACTCTTGAACACACACAAGCAATCTCGTTCCCTCAAACACGCTCTCAAGTCCATTACTTAAAGGAAACTCAAACAGATGCCTAGATTCTCTTACCTTAATGGGTCGACCAAGTTCCTTTGATAATCGTAACTGTAACTCGATAGGAAGTCGGCTAAATTAATCAAATATTTAAATGATTGGTTGATAAAAGAGATATAAAAAATGCTCATATATTAAAGCTTGCCTTTAGAACCCGTTTTTCCTAACTTATTTACTAGCCCTCCCTCCTCCTCATACTTACTCCCCCTTATCCATCCCCCCTCCCCCATTTAATCCCCCTCCCCCTCCCCCATTTACTCCCCTCCCCCTCCCTCTCCCCTACATACTTACTCCCCCTCCCCCTCCCTCCCCCACCTACTTACTCCCCCCCCTCTCCCCACCTCTTACTCCCCCTCCCTCCTCCCCCCTCCTCATTTTACTCCCCTTCACCCCTCCCCTTTTGGATCTCTCCCTTTGTTATTGCTCGTACGTGATTCATGGGCGTCTTCGGCAATTAATTAGAAGGCCAACAGCCCCCTGGATCCTCAGACGACACGCCCCAGCGGGCCATTTGACGAGCGTCCTCCGGGGAAGAATGGGGTGTTTATCGTCCGTCGGAGGTTAAGTCTCAACCCTGATGGACTTTTCTGCTCGTTAGGACGCTCTCGTACCCTCTCTCGTGGCTCGGGGGGGGGGTGAAGGGGGGTCTATTCTCCGGGGTTACCTATGGCTGGCTACCTATTTTGGGTTCCCTGTCCTGCTATTTTTTCTTCTCCTTGTTTACCTGCCTTCCTATTCTCTCTTCTCACTGGTTGCATATCGTGCAGCTTTCTCTTCTCTTTGGTTACTTATTCTGGTTTATTTATCTTTGATTGCCTATCCAGCTATTCTCTCTTCTCCTTGGTTACCTATCCTGGCTTTACCTACCCTGGGCTACCTATCCCGGGTTACCTATCCTGAGTTACCTATCCTGGGTTACCTATCCTGAGTTACCTATCCTGGGTTACCTACCCTGGCTTTACCTATCCTAGGCTACCTATTCTGGATTACCTATCCTGGCCTATTCCCTGATTACCTATCCAGCGACCTATCCTGGCTTTACCTATCCTGGATTATCTACCCTGGCTTGATACCTATTCTGGCTTATCCTGAGTTACGTATCCTATCCTGGGTTACCTCTCCTGCTATTCTCCTTCTCTGACTAAACTGTCTTCTCTCTTCTAAACTACATTTCTGTCTACCTATCTGTCTGTCTGTCTGTTTATATATGCATCTACCTGTCTATCTGTT
>NW_020868564.1:106736-111736 GCF_003789085.1 Penaeus vannamei
GAAAAAAAAATTGAAGCCTCATCTTGAAAAGAAAAAAAATAAATAAAAATCACAGACATAAAAACGGGTCGCAAAACGCAGAAATTCGAGCAAGAGAAAAATAAATGTGGATGAAGATAAGACAAAAAAATAGACCAAAACTTACCGATGATTATGAACCATCTCCCTGTGGTTTGAGACCTTGGTGTGTACTCCCGTGCTCTCGCCAAGGAAGTACATTAGTACGACTCATTACCCTTCATTAAGTCCTCTTGTGTAGTGTACTTAACGTTAATTAGGTGTGAATAGCTACTCTACTTCACTAATCAATTCATTATGTTAGTAGGAATAGTAGAGGTGGCATTTGTGATAGCATAAGTACCCTTATTAATATCAATGTAAAAAAATAATCTAATTTATTATTGCTTTTATCATTATCCCTATTCATCATCGTTATCACCGTCATCGTCGACGTCATCATCATCATCACCATCATCAACACATTTATCATCATAATCATTACCACCATCACCATTATTATCACCAACATCACTACCAACACCATCACAACCATCATCACCACCATTATCATCATCATCACCACCATCATCATCATCACCATCATCACCATCATCATCATCATCATCACCACCACCATCATCCACCACCACCACCACCATCATCATCATCATCACCACCATCATCATCACCATCATCATCATTCACCCACCATTATCATCACCATCATCATCACCATTATCATCACCATCACCCATCATCACACCACTATCATCATCACCAACATATCATCATCACCACCATTCACCATCATCATCACATATCATCATCACCACCATTATCATCACCATTATCATCACCATCATATCATCACCATCATATCATCATCATCATCACCATTATCATCACCATCATCATCACCATCATCATCATCACCACCACGATCATCATCACCACCATTATCATCACCATTATCATCAACACACCACCATCATCACCACCATTATCATCACCATCATCATCATCATCACCATTATCATCACCATCATATCATCACCATCATATCATCACCATCATATCATCACCACACCACACCACCATCATCATTACCACCATCATCATCACCATCATCATCATCACCACCACCACTATCATCAGCATCATCACCATCATCATCATCACCATCATCATCACCATATCATCATCATCTATCACCACTATCATCATTATCTTCATCACCACCATCCACCATCACATCATCACCATCATCATCATCATCACCATCATTATCATCACCATCATCATCACCATCATTATCACACCATCATCATCACCATCATCACCATCATCATCATCACCATCATCACCACACCATCATCACCATCATCATACATCATCACCACCATCATCATCATCATCACCATCAATCATCACCATCATCATCATCACCACCATCATCATCACCCATCATCACCATCATCATCACCATCATCACCATCATCATCACCATCATCATCATCATCATCACATCATCATCACCATCATCATCACCATCATCACCATCATCCATCACCATCATCATCACCATCATCATCACCCATCATCAATCACCATCATCACCACCATCCATCATCATCATCATCATCATCACCATCATCATCCATCATCATCATCATCACCATCATCATCACCATCATCATCATCATCCATCATCATCATCATCATCATCATCATCATCACCATCATCACCATCATCATCATCATCATCATCATCATCATCACCATCATCATCATCAATCATCA
This sequence comes from Penaeus vannamei, assembly GCF_003789085.1. Classification (NCBI taxonomy): domain Eukaryota; kingdom Metazoa; phylum Arthropoda; class Malacostraca; order Decapoda; family Penaeidae; genus Penaeus; species Penaeus vannamei. The sequence continues at coordinate 108,537 of NW_020868564.1, forward strand.
TCATCATCACCATCATCATCATCATCATCATCATCATCATCATGCAAATGAGATTTTTGATTCCCGAAGACCAATTTTTTTTTCACTTGTAATTATTTTCTTAATAGCGTACCCAGGTAGATTTAAAAAGTAGAAAGGTAAATATAAGTATATTTTAATTAACTTAAAAGCTATAATACTTTCTTCCTTGCGTTTTTTGGTACTTTTTTAACTTTGATAGATTAAAACAATCGTTTTTTTTCCTCTCTCTCTCTCTTTCTCTATCAATCTTTTTTCTTTTTTTTGTGATCTGGGAATATGAAATGGGAAATGAAAACTTAATCACTGCCATCAGGTAATGTAATGTTTTAATTATATATTCTTTTATATATTATTTTATATATCATTTACATTATATATTAAATTTCATTATATTTCAGTAGTTGTAACATTGAGAACGGATGTAGTAACTGTAGCACCACTGTCTATATTATCATCATTTTCATCATTAACATCTAGATATCTTATCTACTGAGTAACTTTATCATTACCATCGATTTATGCATTATTATTGTCATTAACATCATTGTCATTACCATAATTTTACATCATCATTATATTTCAATTATCATTATTATCGTCATTACCCTTATCATAATTGTCTTTACCATTATTACCGTTATTATCATTATCATGATCACATCATTCTCATCATTCTCATCATCACATCATTCTCATTATTCTCATCATCATCATTCTCATCAATCTCATTATGTAATCATCATTATCATCACATCATCATTTTCATTGTGTAACCATCACTATCACCACATTGTCATCATCATCGTTATTTCCATTGTGTAATCATCATTATCACCACATAATCATCATCGCCATCATCATAATCATTTCCATTTTCATCGTTATTATCAGTGTCATCATCATACCCTAGATATTACTGTTATCATAACCACTATATCATGGGTATTGTAATTAGGTGTATATACAAATGTGTATCCTGAATATAGGTAGGTAGATGGATGGATAGTTGGATGGATGGATGGATGGATGGATGGATGGATGGATGGATGGATGGATGGATGGATGGATGGATGGATGGATGGATGGATGGATGGATGGATGGATGGAATGGATGGATGATAGATATAGATAGATAGATAGATAGATAAATGGATAGATAGGTAGATAGATGGATGGATGGATGAATGAATGAACGGATGGATGGATGGATAAATGGATAGATAGGTAGATAGACGGATGGATGGATGGATGAATAAATGAATGAACGGATGGCTGGATAGATATATATGAATGGATAGATAGGTAGATAGTTATATGAATAGACAGATAGCTAGGTTAATGTAGACTTAGATTACAGATAAGTAGATGTATGTGCATGTGTTATCAACTTTTTTTTCTATCTATTCATTCTTTCGATTCTAGTTTTTATCTTCCCTGTTATCTGCGTCTCTTCTATTCCTCTTTCGCATCATCTTTCCTCTTGATTCTTCTTTATCACGTCCTCCATTTTTCGTCTTCTTCGCTGAATAAATCAAAATGGATGAATCATCGTGTCACTCTTTTTCGCTCCTTCATCAGCACATATTGTGGTCAGCGGGAAAAAAGAGAGAGAGAGAGAGAGAGAGACAGAGAGAGAGAGAGAGAGAGAGAGAGAGAGAGAGAGAGAGAGAGAGAGAGAGAGAGAGAGAGAGAGAGAGAGAGAGAGAGAGAGAGAGAGAGAGAGAGAGAGAGAGAGAGAGAGAGAGAGAGAGAGAGAGAGAGAGAGAGAGAGAGAGAGAGAGAGAGAGAGAGAGAGAGAGAGAGAGAGAGAGAGAGAGAGAGAGAGAGAGAGAGAGGAGAGAGAGAGAGAGAGAGAGAGAGAGAGAGAGAGAGAGAGAGAGAGAGAGAGAGAGAGAGAGAGAGAGAGAGAAGAGAGAGAGAGAGAGAGAGAAGAAGCAAATCATTTTCCGAGCCAAAGAAATCTGCGAGGAACCTTGTCAAGTGTGTTTGATTACTGTCTTCCATCGGCAGTGCAGTAAGTTGTCCGAAAAACATTTTTTTTTTCTCTCTGTAAAGATGTAGATTTTTCTTTCTTCTTATCCTTTTTTCATTGTAATTTATCTTTTTTTCTTTCTTTCTTTTCTTTCTGTCTTTTTCTTCTTCTTCTTTGATTGGAGAGATGTAGATTTTTTTCTTATTTTCTTTTTTTTCACTGTAAAGATGTAGAACTTTTTCTTCTTTTCCTTTTTTTTCAATGTAGAGGTGTAGAAGTTTTTTTCTTTTCTTTGTCATTTTTTTCCTTTTTTGGCTGGAGAGATGTAGTTTTTTATTTTTTCACTGGAAAATATATATTTTTTCTTTCCCTTTTTTCACTGTAATGTAGGTTTGTTTTTTGTTGTTGTTGTTGTTTTGACTGGAGAGATGTAGATTATTTTCTTTTCCTTTTTTCATTGTAAAGATGTAGATTTGTTTTCATTTTCTTCTCTTTTCTTTCTTTTTTTTCTTTTTTGACTGCAGATGTAGATTTTTTTTCTCTCTGTGTATAGATGTAGAAGTTTTGTTTTCCTTCTTACTTTTTTTCACTGTAAAGATATAGAAATTCTTTTCTCTTTTCTTCTTTTCACAAAAGATGTAAAAGTGTTTTGTTTTTGTTTTTTCTTTTTTTTTCTTTTCTTTTCTTTGCATTTGCACTTTTAAACGACGACTGATTCGATTAATTTTCTTCGCTGCAAACGACGTTTTCCTACTGATCCGAATATCTTTCTTTCACTGTATAAATATTGACCTTTTCACTGTATAAGTATCGACTTTGTATCCGATGTCCGATTTTTTTCACTGTCTAAATCTACATAATGTTTTACATTCTGTGAATACCACTTTCACTGTGTAGATATCGATTTTTTCACAGTATAGATATCAAAGTTTTCATCATGTAAATAATGAAGATTATCAGTCTAAATATCGAGGATTATTCATTGTCTAAATACCGATTTGGTCCTTTGTGTAAATAACGAAAATTATGTTTTAGCTAAAGGACAGGATGTTATTTAGATAACAGAATTTTACATTTTCAACAGCAAGTTATTCCAATATGGTATAATGCATTGCACATACTCCGTGTTTCAATCCATAATTCTTTAGTTTTCAATAAAGAAAAACCCAATATAGATGAATATGATATAACAAATTAAATTTTGTCC
>NW_020868564.1:136736-139236 GCF_003789085.1 Penaeus vannamei
TATATATCAGTATTTACCTCGAATCTCAGTACCAGTAACAGGTATTGCGTAGTTCTCGCCGAAGAACTTGCGTCACTCGCATTGTGTAACAAAAATGTTTTGCAAGTCTTACCTCGAGGCGAGTTTGCTCATCCGCCTTATGCGTTCCGCTGACTCTGGAAAATATGGTCTTTAATTAGATATGTTGAGAAGAACACCAACGCTTCGAATATATATATATATATAATATAATAATATATAGTACATATATATTATATATATATATATATTATATATGTGTTGTGTTGTGTGTGTGTGTGTGTGTGTTGTGTGTGTGTGCTGTGTGTGTGCTGTGTGTGTGTGTGTGGTGCTGTGTGTGTATGTATGTATGTTATTGTTTTATATACATATGTGTGTAATGCGTGGTGTGTGTGTTTTGCTGTGTAAGTGTTAGTGTGTAGTGTGTGTGTGTTTGTGTGTGTTGTGTGTGTGTGTGTGTCTGTGTGGTGTGTGTGCGTGTGTAGTGTGTGTGTGTGAAGTGTGTGTGTTTGGTTTCGTTGTGTGGTTGTGTCATGTGTGTGTTTTTGTGTGTATGCAAATATATATAAAGCTAGCTTATTTAGGTCCACAAAACTTCCTTAAAATGACATGTTTACTCATTATTAAGAAGTTAAGTTCATGATATAGCATGCATGGAGGTCATGTCGTCTGAGCTATGTTTAACATTTAATAGTTTACCGAGGTTGAATGAGATTTGTAAATAAGGTTTTGCGCAAAAGGCGTTAACATTTATTCATGAAACTTTTACCAGCAAAAAAGAAAGTAATAATGAAAATGAAGAATAAGAAAAATAAAACATTTATATCCATTGTTTTCCATTCCTGAGTCAACTGCGCGGATCGCCTAAATTCACCTGCTCGTTCCTGTGACAACAAAAGTCGTTTGCTGTTTTAAAGGCTATTGTTCTCGCTGCGTTTTTGTTCCCAGCATAAGAGCGCTGGGCAGAAATTCACAGTGCAAGCAAGTCCCACGGTTAGCCAAGGAGCTAATCATTCTCCTGCACAAACATAGACCTTCATTTCTCTCCGGCGCTAAGAAAAAAGGGAATTGTTTTAGGTATGACAATGTCGGTTGACTTGTGTTGTTATAGTATATATAATATATATATATATTATATATATATATATATATATATATATATATATATATATACATATATATATATATATATATATATATATATATATATATATATATATATATATATATATATATATATATATATATATATATATATATATTATATATATATATATATATATATAATATATATATATATATATATATATATATATATATTATATATATATTATATATATATATATATATATATATTATATTATATATATATATATATATATATATATATATATATATATATATATATATATATATATATATATATATATATATATATATATATATATATATATATATATATATATATATATATATATATATATATATTATATATTTATGTATATATATATATATATATATATATATATATATAATATATATATATATATATATATATATATATAATATATATATATATATATATATATATATATATATATATATATATATATATATATATATATATATATATATGTATATATATGTATTATATATATGTTATATATATGTGTGTGTGTGTGTGTGTGTGTGTGTGTGTGATGTGTGTGTGTGTGTGTGTGTGTGTGTGTGTGTATGTGGTATAACTGTTTACATCCGATTGTTTATTTTGATGATATCATTTTTGTTTGTTGTTGCTGGTGTGGTGGTGTTGATGATTTTGTTGTTGTTGTTATTGCCTTTGTCGTGACTGTTGTTGCTGCTGCTGCTCTTGTTGTTGTTTGTGATAGTATTATTGCTCTTGTTGCTTGTTATTTGTTGTTGCTGTTACTGTTGTTTCCGTTATTGTTGTTTTTCTCTGCTCCTTGAATTCCCCGCTGCAAGGACAGAGGCAACAGGTCAGATGCAATTATCGAAAGCCACTGTGTCTCCTCGATTCATTATGATAGCCTCGGGAAGAGAGCCGAGCGGAGGCTGAATCATTGCTAAAGTTTCTATTTCCATCTTCCCTCCATTGCTTTTTTTTTTTTTTTCTTTTTTTTGCTTTTTGTTGTTGTTTATGCAGGTTTGTTCTGTGTATTTGTTTGTTTGTTTGTTGTTTTTATGCAGGTTTGTTCTAAGTGTATTTATTTGTTTGTTTGTTTGTTTTTTGTTGTTTTTATGCAGGTTTGTTCTAAGTGTATTTATTTGTTTGGTTTGTTGTTGTTGTTTGTTTGCTTGTGTTGTTTATTATGCAGTTTATTCTTGTGTATTTGTTTGTGTTTTGTTGTTTATTCTGAGTGTATTTGTTTGTTGTTTTTTTTGTTTATTATGTAGTTTTTTGTGTATTTGTTTGTTTGTTTTTTTTGTTATTTATTATTATGCAGGTTTGTTCTGAGTGTGC
>NW_020868564.1:161736-169236 GCF_003789085.1 Penaeus vannamei
GAGAGAGAGAGAGAGAGAGAGAGAGAGAGAGAGAGAGAGAGAGAGAGAGAGAGAGAGAGAGACGTAGATAGAGAGTCAGATAACGAGAATGTTTAAAAGCAGATACGGGTAGGATATTTTAACACTTATTACTAAACACTAACATGTCTATTTGTATAAAGGCCAAAGAGCAAGTTAACTTCCAACAGCGTCCAAATTAGAGTCAAATAGAGTAAAGAACGCTAACAATGTTGATCCGTCATACAGAGTAATCACTGGAAGAGGGAAAGAGGGAGGAGGCTTAAGTGAATGAGACCGAAGGGGAGAACGTGAATCTCATGGTTGCTGTAAATTGATTAGATCACCGAAAGGATAGCGAGAAGGGGGGGGCGGGGTGGGGGGGGGCGGCACGAAAGATCCTTTTTGGAAAATGAAAGATGGATGTGGAAGGTGTTCTGACAGCGTTGGCCCGGCTGAGTGAGCGGGAGCGGGTGTGTGGGTGTTGATTGAGTTTTCCCTCCTTCTCTTTCTCTCTCTCTCTCTCTCTCTCTCTCTCTTCTCTCTCTCTCTTCTCTCTCTCTCTCTCTCTCTCTCTCTCTCTCTCTCTCTCTCTCTCTCTTTCTCTCATACACACGTATTGTATCTTCTCTTTCGGTCAGTTTTTCACACTTGTCTCTGTATACATGTGTGGGACAAATCGAACAAATTGCAAATAAAACAATGAAGGGAAGAACGAAAACACACGTACGAGTATATACCGAAGGCCTTTTCGCTATATTGCTCTGAAGAAGTAATATAGTGAAAAGGCCTCCGACACATTCGTATGTTTTCTTGTTCTTCCCTTCATTGTTCTATTTGCTCTATACAAATGCACTAGAATCGCCTATGCAAAAAGTAGTGTTGATTGCCATTATGTTCCTGAAATAATTCTTTTTGAACGCGAAACTTTATTATAGAAAGTCCTATAGATCCTAATTACATTAGATTTTATATAATAACTTTTTTGAACGAAAAGTTATATCCCAGAGAACCTGTACAGTTTTTACAAGTGTATACCGCATCTTTATAAACATTTAATTCCTATCCGAACAGCATAACATACCTCAGATTCGCTCCCAACTTGCTGATGGGCCCCCTACATCCATTAATTAACATTATGAAACAGCCATTTGATCTACACTTTAATATAACGGTCTAATACAAGAGAAGCCGAATTTCAAGAGGTTCCAAGATGCTAAACAACACTCCATACCCTGCTGGCTGTCACTTGATGCCTAGGACTATTACTATCCTTGTATTCCTTATCACTGTATGGCTACATTGCTCCGAACAATACGAGTGGTGGGGACTTCTTGTTATCATTATCATTATCAGTCGATACCTTTAGGGTCTTATGCGTTTTTTTTTTTTTTTTTTTAACAATGATAACAATAAAAGTGATAATGGTAACAATAACAACATGTGCGGATCCAAGACTTTTGGAAAGGGGAGGTGCATAGATGGAGGTCGAAGCCCAATCATAATTGTCGAAGTGTGAGTGTGTGAGTGTGTGTGTGCTGGTGTGTGTGTGTGTGTGTGTGTGTGTGTGTGTGTGTGTGTGTGTGTGTGTGTGTGTGTGTGTGTATGTGTGTGTGTGTGTGTGTGTTCCTGTAAATTTGTCCGCCTTATCACTGAACGCATACTTATGTTGCCAAAGGGAAGTTAATGATAATAGAGATTATGAAATGGTAATAGTAATAATGATGTTGATAATAATGACGAAAGTGATGATGATTATAATGATGATAATGATAAAGGTAATAATATCAATAATAATAATAATAATAATAATAACAATAATAATAATAATGATAATATCAATAATAATGATAATAAAGATAACAAAATAATAATGATAGTAATGGTAATGATGATAATAACAATAACAATAATGATAAGATAATAATAACACTAATAAATACTGATGATGAGGATGATGATCATTATCTATTATCTTCATTATTATTATCACCATTACTAATATTATGGTTATCGTTTTATCATCATTAGCCCCATTGTTGTTATTATCATCATTGTTATCATTATTATCATTGTTATCATTATTATCAATATTATTATTATCATTATCATTATCATATTACTATTATTGTCATCACTATCAATATTATCATTATCAGTTTTTATCTTTTTTTTGTTATCGTCATCATCATCATCATCATTATCAATATCATTATCATTATCATCATCATTATCATCATTATCATTATCATTATCGTCATCATCATCATTTTTATCATTGTTATTACCATCATTATTATTATCAATAATGTTGATTACCACTACTACTAATATTATCATTATTATTGTTGTTATCATTATCATTATTATTATTATTATCATTATCATTATTATAATCATCATCATTATTGCCATTATAATTACCATCATTATCATTATCACAAATAATATCATCATAACATTTCTTACATTCACAAAGCCACTTACATCACATATATTTTTCAGTCTTCAACACACACTTTTCAGTTATTGAATGTTCTCTCCACAAAAAAAAAAAAAAAAAAAAAAAAAAAAAAAACTTCCATCAAATAATAGATGAACCACTTTTTCCCCGGTGACTTAAATATGCACTTTATCAAACTTTAATTAAACCTCTTGACATTTGTAATTAGTCACCAGAACAGAGACCGTCAGAGAGAGACAGCGAAGCGAGGTGGATGATATAAACCCTTGGGTGTAATGGTGTTTGAGATTTCACATAGGATTGGATTCTATTGTTTGGTTCGTTTACATGTTGTCTATGCTTTGTGATACGCCATTTTGTTGTCCCATATTTGTGTAATTTTAAAGTTTTTATATTGAGGGATTAAATAGGTGAATTTTGTGGTTTATACAAAAGTGCTACTTGACTGAATCGAACTGGAATCATTGAGCCGGTACACAAATCAGAAACAGTTATGGGTTATGAATTATATTGATAAAAAAGGATAGTAATAGTATTGATAAAAATGATAATAGTATTGATAAAAATGATAATAATATTATTGATAATAATGGCAAGCCCTCCCCGCAGATGACTGCAATCCGCTCAGTGGATGGACTCATCATCTCAGATCATTTTGGGGTTCGTGAGTATTTTGAGCGACTGTGTCAAGTGGACCCTCTAGCAGTTAGCCTGGATGCAAGCGGTGTTGCATTCCTTGTGCCGGACATACCCATCAGTGAGTAAACTCCTACCCTAATTAAGGATAGGGAGATGATCTCTAAGGTGAAGGGTGGGAAAGCTGTGGGCATATGCAATATCCTTGCTAACAAAAGGGGGTGAACCTATGGCACGGGGCTAGCATACTGTCCTGGCTGCCATCTGGCAGTCAGGTTTCATCCCCCCGCACCTGTTGATGGGCGTGGTCATCACTCCTTGGAAGGGTAGAGGGGATCGTTGAGACTGTAGCACAGTATACCAGGCAAGGTTTTCGCCCACTTTCTTCTGAAATGGATCCACGACCGCCTACTAACCAAAGACCCGAACGCCGTCGTGAGTTCAGCCGTGGGCTGCCTCCAGCCTACATTGACTTCAAGAAAGCTTTGGTAGCAAGCCCATATACTATTACTGAAAGTGCTGTAAAGTGTGGTGGAAGCCATTCAAGCTTCTTCCAGGTCAACTCTGGAGTAAGGCAAGGCTGCGTCCTTGTGCCAACACCGTTCAACACGCATAGACTGGATAATGGTCAGAGCTACTATCAAAAGTTACTGTGGAGCAACACTGGCCAATTTGGGGGCCTGTTAGGGAAACCTGTTCAGTTGATACATGCTTGTGATGATGGCGTTTAAGTCACAGAGATTTTTATATACACCGGTAGTGCAGTCCATGTCTCTGGGCTGCCAGACCAAGAAGGACTAACTGGCGCATCTACAAGGTCTTGATAGTGCCAGTTTTGTTCTGTGGAAGAGAAACTTGGATGCAATCTAGTGGCTTGGAGTCACGTTTTGTAACAACTTATGCACGATTATGGAGTACAGATGGCAAGACAATGTGTCCAACCGATGGCTACACCGTGAGACTGGCATCTGTAACCACTAACTCAGGCTAAATGGGCACTTAACTCGTCTCCCAGTGGATGACCCTGCCCATCAGGTTGTCTCTGCACGAGACAATCTTGCGTGGAGGAGGTCCGTGGGAAGTCGTGGTTTGGGCAGCTCGACCAGACCTGTCGTGAAGACCTAGAGATGGGCCGAGGGCCCGCCTGGCGACTCGCCATGAGGGACCCCGTGGCTGGAAGCGAAGGGTGGATGCGTCTATGCGCCCCCGTTGGCGTCAGCTCCGTTGATTGATTGATTGGTTACTAGTCGAGTAGAAAAACAGATCTGTCGAATGAGAAATCTAGTATTTGTGTTGATTTTTCCATAGAATTTCTTTCTTTCTCTCTCAATGTTTCTCTTCTCTTGTCTCCTCTCTCTGTTTACTTTACTTTTCGTTTCTTTTCTTTTCTTTTCTCTCTCTCTCTCTCTCTCTCTCTCTCTCTCTCTCTCTCTCTCTCTCTCTCTCTCTCTCTCTCTCTCTCTCTCTCTCTCTCTCTTTTTTTCAGTTTTCTGATGATATCAGAAACTGCAAAATGTTATCTGCGTTCCTAACATTCCCTTTGTTAACTGAAGTGGATGAAAGGTAGCCCTTAACAACATGACTGCATGTGTGTACACCAGCAAGACAAGTACATGGATTCTAACTATTGAAGGGAGCATATCAAATTGAAACTGATTATAGACTTCACGTTTTCTAGACCTCTTAATCAAATTAAAACTTCCTTTTCCCTTATCAAGCATAATCCTGTTAACGTGGGTCATACGCCAAAAGTTTTATAATGAATGTTAGGAACAACTCCACGCAGAATTACCTTCACATTTTACGTATGTTGCCTCATTAGATATTGTAGGAAATAAACGGATGACAGTGATTAGTTATTAAGGCTGTTTATCATTATCTTCGTTCTGACTTTCTAATGGTAATTTACAATGTTTCATCATTACGTTAAGATATAATTGATGCACTTTTTATTCTTAAGAAATATTACAATATGTAGATTACTGATTTGCTTCTGAAGAAATTCTAGGATCAGTTATTTGTATCCTACCATGACGAAAATAAATCAGTATGAAATATATGAATCTACATAAATAACACAATTCAGCATAATAACAAAACATTATAGCATAAATACGAATTATAAGGCAAATTTGGCTTTAGCGTCCAATCAATCAACTTGTCTTCTACACGAATCTCCATTATTTTCAACTATTGACAACAAAAACAAGAAAAGATAACCAAGATGTAGTTTTAATACAAAATGTTCTAGAAGACGCCAGTGGGAATTAAATATCCTAAGACGCCAGTGGGAGTTGAATGTAAAGACGAACACCCAGTACACTAGAGGTCTATTTTTATGGTGCCATTGTTAATGAGAAAAGGTACTTGTGATGAGAGGAAAGTACGAAAAGAGGTCATATAAAAAGCGGATAATGGAAACTTTAAAATAAAATAAAACAAAAAACAACGAAAAGAGGAGGGGAAAGAGAAAATAAAAACGGATATTTGAAAAAAGAAATATATATACATATGATTTGCCTCAACAGGGAAAAAAAAGAGAAAAGAGGTAACATTAATAAAGTTGATTGAATAAATGAAGACGAGAACGAAGTATATTCTGAATGAATCAACGCTTGAAAAAATGCTTGAATAAATAAATAAAATAAATAGAATGCTTGAATAGATAAATAAACAAAGGATAAAAGCTCAAGTGCCGAGGATAAAGAATTGGAGAGAATAAAAACAAAAGAGCATCGTGTAAGACGAAGAGGAAAAGTTTATAACGTCAAGAAGGGTTCGGAATCTGTCGTGAGTGACAGAGAGAACGTGCTTGGGGGACTAAGCTATTTTTCTGTTTCGTTTTCCTTTCCAATCTTATCCTTGCTCACCCCCCCCCATCACCACCGCCACCTTTTTCTTTCTTCTTTTTTCTTCTTCTTCTTCTTCTTCTTCTTCTCCTTCTTCTTAAGCGGTAAGTCGTGAAACCATTGGTGTTCGACCTTTGGCTCCGACTTCGTCTTGCTAGATCTCGTTTTCTACACTCCGCCTGGTGCATTTTCTTTCGTAGTTTTTCAATCCCATTCATTAGGTATCTTATTCAGGTTATTTATTATATCTTGTATGTCATTGTCTATCATATATCATATTGTTTGTTTGTTTTTCCTTTTTATGTATATTTACTTATTCATTTCTATAATCGTTTAGGTCATCTCCGCCATCTTGATTTCCTAATCTTCCTACCAGTATCTCCTTTCTATTTGTTTCTTATTATATTTTGCTCACTAGTTCTCGTTTTTTTCTTTCTTTCTTTCTTTCTTTCTTCTCATTTCATGGTCTTTGTCTTGCATCTTCCTTCATTCATTCATTCATTCTTTTCTTCCTCCCTACCTTCTTCCCTCCTTCCATCAAACCCTTCCTTCCCTCCTCGTATCCTTCCCTCCTTCCTTCCTTTCCTTTCTTTCCTCCCTTCCTTCCTTCCTCTCTCTTTTCCCTCCTTTTTCCTTCCTTCCTTCCTTCCTCCCTCTTTTCCCTCCTTCTTTTCTTCCTCGCTTCCTTTCCATCTATTTTCTCACTCTCCATCTTCATTCCTTTCTTCTTTATCTTCCTTCTTTTATCTCTTTATCTTTCATGCCTTCCTCCCTCTCTTCCTCTTTATCCTCCCTCTCTTTCTCTCGAGTTTCCTCAATGAACTTAATTACTTATCTCTCCTTTCCTGTCTCCTCTTTATCTTCTCTCCCTTTCTCTCGATTTTCTTTCGTCGTCTTTTATCTCTTCCTCTCCGTCTCTTCCTTTCCATCTTCTATCACTTTCTCTCGATTTTCTTTAGTGAGTGTCGTCATATTTCTCTCTCTCTCTCTCTCTCTCTCTCTCTCTCTCTCTCTCTCTCTCTCTCTCTCTCTCTCTCTCTCTCTCTCTCTCTCTCTCTCTCTCTCTCTCTCTCTCTCTCTCTCTCTCTGCTCTTTTCTCTTCTTTCTCTTCTCTCCCTTTCTTTCTTTCTTTCTTCCTCTCACCTCTGATCCCTGGCCTTGTGTAGGAAGATAATTAAAGATATTAATCTTGGTCTTATTTTCTTCCTTTGCTCTTTGTAGCGTGTTTTCTTACTTTTTTTCTTATTCATCGCTTTTCATTTTTTTTATATCCTCATTATGCATGTTCGTTATTTCAGATTTCTTTTTTTCTTTTATTCCGTTTAACGCCTTTTGCAGTTTCTCTTTTTTTCAATTTTTCTTTTTTGTCTTTCCTTTTTTTCATCTTTTTTTAAGATTTTTTTCGATTTCGTATTCATTTCATGTTTCATCCTCCATTCTTCTTCTTCTTCTTTCCATTCCTCATTCTTTATTATTAGTAGTAGTAGTATTCTCATTCCTCATTCCCCATTCTTCTTATTCTTCTCTCCGTTCCTCATTCTCCATTTTTATCAC
>NW_020868564.1:171736-186736 GCF_003789085.1 Penaeus vannamei
GGTCGCATTGGGCTTTCTGAAGCGAGATTACAAAGAGGGTCCACTTGGCTCTCCTGAAGCGGGATTACTCCAAGACGGGTCGCACTTGGGCTTTCTGAAGCGGGATTACTCCAAGACGGGTCGCACTTGGGCTTTCTGAAGCGGGATTACTCCAGGGTCGCACTTGGGCTTTTTCTGAAGCGGGATTAACTCCAAGACGGGCCACTTGACTCAAGCGGGATTACTCCAAGAAGGGTCGCACTTGGGCTTTCTGAAGGCTTCTCGTACCCCAAGGATTGTCCATCTGCACAGATCACTGTGACAGAGAGGGAGGTTTCCTTGACCATTTCCTCAGCATATTCTTCAAAGTTTAGTCTGCGATCGAATGTTGCCCCAACTGGCTTTCTGAAGTACACTAATTTCAGTGACCACCGTAGAAACCATCCTGTAGTTTTAGTTGAAGCTGATACGACAGTTGCAAAGGAACACTGAAAGACGCTTTATACATATTTGGACCAAGCCGTTGTATACAGTGCGGCGGAGAATGTCAAGAGCACATCGAGCAGCTTCAAATTATCCAAGTTCTCGGTAACAATTATGCGGATAACGAGCGGCAGGAATCGGTCGTCAGGTGGTTCTTCAGTCCAAGACCAATGTGTATGTGCTCTCTAATCTCGCTGATGTTCGCATTTCTGACGAAGTTGTCGTCGAAACCAGTCCAATGCGTCTCTTCCCCTTTGGAGATACTCAGTCTCATTCATACCTTTTCACTCCTAACCCCCCACCCACCCCTCTCTTTTTTTCATCCTCTCTTCTAACCCTCTTCCTCCCTCCTTTCCCCTCCCTCCTCTCCTTCTCCTCTCTCCCTCCCATCCTCATCCTCATCCCTCTCTCTCCTTCTCTCCCTCCAACCCACCCACCCGCCTTACCTCCCTCATCCCCCTCCCCCTCCCTTTATCCCCCCCCCTCCTCCCCTCCTTTTATCCCTCCCCCTCTCCTTAATCCCTTCCCTCCTCCCTCCTTTCCACCCACCCTCCACCTCCCCTCCTTTCCACCCACGCCCTCCTCCCTCCTCCCTCCTTTCCCCACCCTCCCCCTCCTTCCCTCCTCCCTCCACCTCCTCCCCTCCAATCCTCCCCCTCCTCCCCTCCATCCCCTAACCTCCTTCCCGCCTCCTCCTTCCTCCCTCCTCCCTCCTCCCGTCCCCTTCTCCTTTCCGCTCTTCCCTCCTCCTATGTCTTTGAAACCTCAGCACGAAACGAGAAAGGCCTCAGGTCCTGTACAGAATTTTTGGAAGGCAGGAGGAACAATACAGCAAGCGCAGGACGTTGTATGCACTCTATGCGTGTGCTTTTCAATTCCTTCCCAATTTGTGAGAATGAAAACAGAGAAACAAAAAGAAGAGAAAATATGGAATGTAAGTTGAGATATTAGAATCTGCTAGGTTTGTTCTTTTCTCTTTATTTTTCCCTATGTCTGTGTTTTCTCTCTCTTTCTATCTATCTATCTATCTCTGCCTCTCTCTATCTCTCCCCCTCCTCTCTCTCTCTCTCTCTCTCTCTCTCTCTCTCTCTCTCTCTCTCTCTCTCTCTCTCTCTCTCTCTCTCTCTCTCTCTCTTCTCTCTCTCTCTCTCTCGCTTCCTCTCTTCGGTTCCTCTCCTTTTCCTTCTTGTTTCTCTCTCTCACTTTCTTTCTCTTCCTGTTTCTCTTCTCTCCCTTCTTCTCCTCTCTCTCTCTCTCTCTTCTCTCTCGTCTCTCTCTCTCTCTCTCTCTCTCTCTCTCTCTCTCTCTCTCTCTCTCTCTCTCTCTCTCTCTCTCTCTCCTCTCTCTTCTCTCTCTCTCTCTCTCTCTCTCTTTCTCTCTCTCTTCTCTCTCTCTCTCTCTCTCTTTTCTCTCTCTCTCTCTCCCTGTCTCCTCTGTCTCATTTTTTCCCTCCGTGTCCCCAAGCCACCTCTACCTACAGAAAGAGCGAGGCATCTCATCCATTGTAATTTCCTAACAGAGTGACACCGCCTTCGGGATCGCTTGAAATCCCATTACTTTTTCTTTGTTTTCTTTTGTTGTTTTTTTGTTTTTGTCTGCTTGTTTGTTTGTTTTTGTCTGTTTGTTTGCTTGTTTCTCGTTTCTGTTTCTGCGCTGTTTTTTTTTTGTTTTAGTTTTGTTTCTGTTTATTGTATTCTTCGTTTGTTTTCGGTTCTGTTTGTGTGCTGTTTTTGTTTGTTTGTTTGTTTCTGTTTTTATTATAAGTTCTTTGTTTCTGCTTCTGTGTTGTTGTTTTCGTTCCTTTCTGTTTATATGTTTTGTTTTCCATTTCTGTTTGTTTGCTTGTTTTCGTGATATTCCACGGAGATAAAAGTAATGTTCCTTCCGTCCAGAGACCTATCGTCAAAAAGATAAAACAACTTTTTTCTTTTTTTTTCTTTTTTCAAAATAGTTTCCGTCTCGTGGTTTTTCTTGATCTTTCTGTTTCTCTTGTTTAATACATTTGTGGATTATGCTTGTTTTTTATCGCATTTTCCGTGTGTTATTTACAACGGTCAAGAGATGAAGATCAGTTGCATTGAGACCGTCTGGGATGAAACGGGGATAAAATAATAATTGAAAAAGGCATCATCGGACAAGTCAAAATGATCATTAATCATTCGAATCATTTTATGAAATGACGATAATTGATAGATATAATGAAATACACATACTAGAAAATTAATGTATATGCATATCCAAATATATATCCTCTTGCTGACTGAATATCATGTGTATGTGTGTGCGTGTGTGTGTGTTTTGAGTCTGAGTGAATGTATTACCACGTGTATGAATGTGTAGGTGTATGAGGGCGAGTATTTGTAGTTGCGTGAGTCAAGTGCAGTGTATTGTTAGAACACGACATGCACGACTGGTGTACGTATATCTACGAATGTGTATTCTATTACACAAGAAAGAAGCACAGACTTGGCAGAATTGTGCGCTCGGAGGGTGTAGTGGATATGATGATATTTATTTCTCTCTATCCATCTAGCTCCCTCATTCTCTCTCTCTCTCTCTTCCTCTCTCTCCTCTCTCTCTCTCTCTCTCTCTCTCTCTCTCTCTCTCTCTCTCTATTTCTCGCTATATCTATATGTCGACGCATCTCTCTACCTTATCAGTTTATCTATCTATTTTCTATCTAATTATATTTATCTATCTACCTCTCTTCTTTCTCTTCTGTATTATATATATATATATATATATATATAATATATTCTATATATATATATATACTTATCTTATCTCTCTCTCTCTCTATTCTATATATATCTATCTCTCTTCTCTCTTCTCTCTTTATTGTCATCTCTCGCTTTTCTTGTCTCTGTATATGTCTGTCTGTTTTGATCTGTTGCACTGCCCTTCATTATGGGTTTAAGGAAGGCATTGCCTTTGGTAGAAACGTAAAGACCCTTTCTCGGTAATCCATTCATTAAAAGAGAAATGAATAAGCATTAAGGAAAAGTTTTAAAAATTATTCTTTTATTTTTCATTAGTAATCAAAAGTTACAGGAAAGGTTAATCAGGAAACTTGAAGAAGATTTTAAGAATAGAAGTAAAATAAAAAATCGTGCTTGTCTGCAGAAACCAATGTTGGAAATAAGATGTTGAAAAATGCATGTTGGATTAGAGAGAAAAAAAGGGGAAAAGAGAGAACGCTGGAAGAGAGAGAGAGAATGGGAGAGAAAGAAATAGAATGAGATGAGAGAAGAATGGGAGAGAAAGAATAGAATGAGAGAGAGAGAATGGGAGAGAAAGAAATAGAATGAGAGAGAGAGAAAGGGAAAGAAAGAAAGAGAATGAGAGAGAGAGAGAAACAGACAAACAAAGGGAAAGAGAGGAAACAGCAAGAAAAAGGGGAAAGAGTGAGCGAAAAAAAAGGTCATTTAAAGTCTCGACCTCGTTTCATTGACTCAAGTTACTGCACCCTTAAGTGCTCATAGAAATTATTTCATTGATGAAAAAAAATAGACAAGTTGGAATAACTAACTAATAAGCTAATAATAATTACACTAAACATTTCTAGGCTTACTCCTAGTAAAAAAATATATAATATAATGGCAATAAGTAATGAAAAATGAATAAAAAAAGTAATGCAATGTTAATGTAGTCCATTCCAGCTGTAGCCTTGACTTGGGGCTACTCTATGGAAGGGATTTAATTCAGACATATATGGAAAGCGAATGAGGTTATAATCATTATCTGAATAAGCAGCAGTCAGTTAGATTATGGGAATGGGTAGTGAATTAGTACGTCTCTCTATCTATCTATATATCTATCTCATTATATCTCTCTCCCTTTATTTATCTGTCTCCCACCACGTTTCCCATCTATCTATTCTATCAGTTCTCTCTCTCTCTCTCTCTCTCTCTCTCTCTCTCTCTCTCTCTCCTCTCTCTCTCTCTCTCTCTCTCTCTCTCTCTCTCTCTCTCTCTCTCTCTCTCTCTCTCTCTCTCTCTCTCTCTCTCTCTCTCTCTCTCTCTCTCTCTCTCTCTCTCTCTCTCTCTCTCTCTCTCTCTCTCTCTCTCTCTCTCTCTCTCTCTCTCTCTCATCTATCTTATATCTATCTATCTATCTATCATCTATCTCTCCTCTCTCTCTCTCTCTCTCTCTCTCTATCTCATATATATATATATATATATATATATATATATATATATATACAATCTCCTCCTCCACCCTCCCACATCTCTCTCTCTCTCCTCTCTCTCTCTCTCTCTCTCTCTCTCTCTCTCTCTCTCTCTCTCTCTCTCTCTCTCTCTCTCTCTCTCTCTCTCTCTCTCTCTCTCTCTCTCTCTCTCTCTCTCTCTCTCTCTCTTCTCACACACACACACACACACACACACACACACACACACACACACACACACACACACACACACACACACACACACACACACACACACACACACACCACACACACACCACACACACACACACACACACACACACACAAACACACACCACGAAATCCTTCCCTATCATTCCTCCCTCTTCTCGTTCGCTCTCACTACAATCCCTCCCCCTTTAGCTAAGCTCAGTGCCTGAAGGTTATTCATTGTCCGAAAGGGAAAGAAAAAGTATCCTGGTCGGTGATTTATTTTGGCTGGAAAAGCAAAATAACCAGAAGAAAAAATATGCCCCAGGTAGTATCCACGAGCGAGTTAAACCGAGAGCATTTTGTGACTTTAAGCTTCGACTATGGAGAGACGGGGAGAGCGTGGAAGGAGAGAGAGTGGTGTGTGTGTGTGTGTCGGGAGTGTTAACAGTTAACTTTTCCAGCCTGAATATAATGCTTTTTAAGTGGTTGTTCAGTGACCACAAGTAAGAGAATTACATCGGAAGGGAAAAGAAAAACACTGGCTAACTCGCCCGCCATTTGTTCTCTTTCACTTCCTCCCTCTTTCCTTTTCTCTTACTATCTATCTACCTGTCTGTCTCTTCTCCCTTCCCCCTCTCTCTCACTCTCTCACTCTCTCTCTCTCTCTCTGCTCTCTCTCTATCTCTCTCTCTTTCCTCCTCTCTCTCTCTCNCTTGAGGACCTTCACAGAGAATAGTAATGAGCCCCACCTGTGAAGCGAGTGGGGGGAAAGGGCTGGGGAGGGGAGAGGAAGGAGAAACGAGTCTTCCTCCCCCTCTCTCTTCACCTCCTCTTGCCTGCTTCTTCTTCTTCTATCTCGTCATTTGTCTGTCGTTTTTTGTCTTTCATCCGTCTTTCCTTCTCTCTATACCCTTATCCTTATTCCTTTTTCCCCTTATTCATTCCCTCCTCTCTGTCCCTCCTTCCCTCTCTGTCTCTCTCCTGCTCTCTCTTTCATCCTACCTCTCGCTCCTCATTCTTTTTATTCTCCTCCTCTCTCCTGCCTCCCCCTTTCACAACCCTTCCTCCCTCCTTCCTCTTCTCTACTCTTCCTCTCCCAGCCCTCTTCCTATCGCTTCTCTCTCTTCTCTTTCTCATCCAACTTTCCCAATCCTCTCTCTCTCTCTCTCTCTCTCTCTCTCTCTCTCTCTCTCTCTCTCTCTCTTTCTCCTCTCTCTCTCTCTCTCTCTCTCTCTCTCTCCTCCCTCCCTTCCCTCCCCCTCCCTCTCTCTCTCGTCTCTCATTTCCCACTCCCATCTCCTTCTCTCTCATGCATTCTGAACAAGTGCTGAAAGATTTCCGTTCTGGTATTGCTTATAGCCTTATTACTATTGACACTAATTGCACATTTGTTCATATAAATAGTCTCATTGGTTGTAACATCAGAGTAACACATCCGAGTCTCAATGAGGTCATTAATAACTAAGTGATTTATATGGTTAAGTAGCAAGGTCTTTCGTCTTGTTTTTAGTGTATTGGCATCGTTGTTGTTACTGATAATATTAATATCCTTTATTATTCCCTTTTTCTCCGTGTTTATTCTTTATTCTGATTTTGGAAAATTGATGAGTATTACTGAGTTTTGGATAAGGTAATTGTTCGTTGGATCGTTATTATTAATTATAGATGGTATTGTATTATCATATTTACTGGGTCATAGATCAAACGGAGATTGCATCATAAAAAAAGACATACAGACAAGGCACCAACAAATAAGCGCTATTGTAAATTAATTTTTTTGTAAACATCTTTAAATATAAACTTCTTTAAAGGTAAGAAATTTAGAGGATATTGAAAGAGAAAGAGGGAGGGAAGGAAAGGGAGAGAAAGAGGAGAGAGGTAGAAGGAGAAGGAGAAGGGAGAAGGGAGAAGGAGAAGGGAGGGAGAAGAGAGAGAGAGAGGAGAGAAGGAGAGAGAGAGAGAGAGAGAGAGAGAGAGAGAGAGAGAGAGAGAGAGAGAGAGAAGAGGAGAGCGAGAGAAGAGAGAGAGAGAGAGTTACAGACACAAATATAAAGAAATAATAAAAAAAAAAAAAATACGAGAGAGATAGAGGAAACTTAATACGAGAGAGAGAAGAGAGAGAGTTAACACAAATCTATGGAAAATAGAAAAAATAGGAGAGAAAAATAGTGGAAATTAACACGAAGAGAGAGAGAGAGAGTTAACAGAAAGAGACGAGAGAGAGAGAGAGAGAGAGAGAGAGAGGAGAGAGAGAGATGAGAGAGAGAGAGAAGAAAGAAAGAAAGAAAGAAAGAAGAAAGAAAGAAAGAAAGAAAGAAGAAAGAAAGAAAGAAAGAAAAAAGAAAGAAAGAGAAAGAGAGAAGAGAGACAAAGAGAAGAAAAGAAAAAAAGAAAATAACTAAACACAACACATACCTCCATGGTACTTACCCAAACACCGTTACCAGAAACGTGGAACGCCACACCTTAAAAGTCATTGTGTGCACTTTGCATTTCTGGTATCACTGTAAAAGATAAGAGAGAGAATATACGTAGATTTTTAAGAAAAAAAAAATCGACAAACGACATCCATTTTTTTAGTTCCTGAGAAATTATAGATATTACTAGATGGTAATGATAATGTCAGTGATATTATCTGAATTTGATAACTATACCATAAGAGATAGAAATAGTTATGATAATAGTATGACTTCAAGAGAATGTGGTATTTTGAAGAGGTCAATTATTAATGCGTAATTGTCGCTGAGAAGTTGGTATCACGATAAAAATAAAAATGTACCTTAATTTAATTTATTCAAAACTATTACTATATTAATCTTCTGAGTATGGTGTTCCGTCATAATATATAGGGTAATGACTGATGACTTACTCCAATCAACGTCGAAATCATGGGTTTGGTGTTGCTATTCGTATCATTTGAGGTAATGGGGTAATTCAGAACGCCTTTTAGGAAAAATTAAAAAGGTGGCTCACACTTCCTCGTGTCTTCTTTTCCTTCCCTTTTTCCTCACCCCTCTTCCTCTCTTTCTCTCTCCCATCCTTCTACACTCCTCTTCCTTTCCTTTTGCGCTCTTTCTCTTTCTCTTGCTCTCCCTCACTCTCTCTTTCTCTCTCTGTCTGTCTGTCTGTATCTCTCTCTCTCTCTCTCTCTCTCTCTCTCTCTCTCTCTCTCTCTCTCTCTCTCTCTCTCTCTCTCTCTCTCTCTCTCTCTCTCTCTCTCTCTCTCTCTCTCTCTATATATATATATATATATATATATATATATATATATATTATATATTGTGTGTGTGTGTGTGTGTGTGTGTGTGTGTGTGTGTGTGTGTGTGTGTGTGTGTGTGTGTGTGTGTGTGTGTGTGTTAGGCACTGAACATATAAAGCAGCACGTGATCCGAATGGGCAGGAGATGAGAGAGCCTGAATATATTCTTAATTTTGTGTCTTATTTGAAGATTTTTTATTTCTTATTTCATTTTACTTCCCTCTTTTTTATCTTATTTATTTATTCCGTAAATCAAGAAATTTTATTTTATTTTTCCAGTGGAATGCAGTTTTACTTGCATCTTATGAGCGTCTGCAATCTTCGTATAATTTTCAATATTATTTTACGTCCTTCATCCTTTTTTATATTAAGTCCCGAAATAAGGCAAACACACCAACATTTCTCCAAATAAAAAAGGGACCAACTTGTATATCAACTATTCATCTATTCACCATAAACCATAAAAATAATTATAATAAATTTTACGCCTCTGTATACAATGTGAATAGGCACGTATCTCCCTCATTTTCATACAACCGCCTCTCCCTCCTTCTAAACTACCCATTAAGGCATAGATAAATCCTAACTGTATTCAAAATGGTATCATTGTGTTAAAGGTAAACGTGAGATTAAGCCGAGAATGCTCAGTGGGACTGTCCAAAGCCCCCATGGATGTTATAAGCCCGTTAGAAATCTCAGGCTTAACCTAACCGATTAGCATATTTAACCCAGCGTGGAGAGAGATTAACATCCTTTTGTAATGGTTCTCGAGGCTGTGTTATATGGTGTCTGCGGAGCGAGAGGGGGGTGAGGGGTAAGGGAGGTGAGAAAAGGGAGAGAAAGGGGAAAAGGGAAGTGGGAAGGGAGGAAGGGGAGAGAAGGGGGGATGAGTTGAGGGATGTGGGAGAAGGGGAAGAGGAGGAATGAAGGAAGAGGAGTGGGTGAGGTAATATAAAGGAGAGGGGAATGTGGAGAAGGGAGAATAGGAGGGAAAGGGGGGCAGTGGAGGGAGAGGGAGGAGGGTAAAGGGATTGGGGGAGGGAAGGTGGAGAGAGAGGGGGAAAGGAGAGGGAAGATAGGAGGAGGAGGGGGAAGGTGGGGAGTTGGGGAGATGGCAGAAGAAAGGTGAGGAAAGAGAGGTTGAGGATCTGGTAGAGGGGAGTGGGGGAGTGAAAGCGAGGGAAGGGGAGTAGGAAGAGAAAGGGAAGCGAGAGAGATGAAAAAAGAGAAGTGAAAGTAATGAGAGGTACGGAGGGAGAGAAATAGGGCGAAGGTGAAGGAGAATAGAGATAAAGGAAGATAATACGAAGAAAAGAGACTGAAATATGTATTCATAAACATGGTACCTTTACTTTCGCTCCTTACCTTCCTTATTTCATTATCTTTATCATTCCGCAATTTCAACATTTCATTATCTTTATCATTCGTTATTTCACAATTTCATTATATCATTCCGTTATCATTTCACAATTTCATTAAAAATTTCATTATCTTTATCATTCCGTTATCATTATTTCACAATTTCATTAGTTTAAACATTTCATTTCTTTATCATTCCGTTATTCATTTCACATTTCATTCGTTTAAACATTTCATTATCTTTATCATTCCGTTATCCTTATTTCACAACTTCATTAGTTTTAAAAATTTCATTATCTTTTATCATTCCGTTATCATTACTTCACAATTTCATTTTAAACATTTCATTATCTTTACATTTCATTAGTATCATTCCGCGTAATATCCACAACTTCATTAGTTTAAACATTTCATTATCTTTATCATTCCGTTAATTTCACAACTTCATTATCTTTATCATTCCGTTATCATTACTTCACAATTTCATTAGTTTTAACATGTCATTAGGTCACCCATCGCTCATCTCTGGCAGGCTAACCTAACCACGTGGATTATGGCCATCTGTCTCTCTCCTGTTACCATCCCCTGTGAACCCCTGTGGCTGTCTCTTAAGGGATATTGTGTTCCTTAAGTACAGTGTCCCTGTGGTGAGGAAGTCGAGGTCCTTTGGTACTAAAGCTGGAACAAAATGGAGTGATTATCTGGCTGCCATGATTATCAGTTCATTGTCTTTTTATTGATTTTTTTTACGCTTGGTTTTATTTATGAATTTGTCCATTTGTTTTGTCAGTTGTTTTATTTCTTATGAATTTATCAATTTTTGTTGTTGCTGTTTTGTTCATTTTCTGTCTCGTTTGTTTGTTTCCATTGATTTATCCATTGATTTGCTTGTCTTTTTGTTTAATGTCATATTTTCTTGTAAAGATAGGTCATTAAAAAAGGGAAACTAACGTATTCATTATAACCAAGAACTGCATGTGATTTTAGGTTAGAAAAAATCATGTAGATTCATTTTCTTATAATTAATGTATTTCACATCGTTCTACTTTATTATCTTTTCTTATTGTTGCCTTTCTTATTGCTTCTTTTTAAGTCTTTGTGTGCTTCTATTTTAATGTAAATTAAAGTCATTGTGTTTTTTTTGTTATCATTATTATCATTATCAATATCATTATTAGAATTATTTTACAATATCATTATTATTTATCCTTATCATCATTATTATTATCATTAGTAGTGGTAGTATCATTACTATTACTGTTATCACTGTGTGTGTATGTGTATGTGTGTGTGTGTGTGCGTGTGTGTGTATATGTGTGTTTGTGTGCGTGTGTGTGCGTATGTGTGTGTGAACAAAATCTCTAATGTTTTTTATTTTGGGCGTCTAATTTCACACAAAAAATACGAATTGGCAGCTCACCGCCGGCTCATGAGAAAAACAGATTAAAGTAAGAACGAAATAAGGTAAATTGGAAAAAATAAAATAAGACAAGACAGGAAATGTAGATTAATCATGAAAATTATGGTTACAGAAAAAACGAAACAAATCAACTAGGATGAAAATAGAAATAATAAAGAGGGGAATTACATGGAGGAACGATAAAACAGAGAAATAACTAAGAACGGAAGAAAGGAAACCAAACAAAAAGAAAAAAAGAAGCAAAATAATATTAACAACAAAAGAGAAAATAACTCTACCCAGTGAAACAGAAAAGACAAAAACAAGGTGAGGTTTTCTCGGCGTGCAGGTGGGCAGGAAGGACAAAGCCGTAGTCAGAATGTAAGAGTCCGGACGCGCTGTGCATTCTGATAACGGGGTCGGAAAGGAGAGAGAAGAGGGAGAAAGAGAAATAGGGGGTGTTAAAGGGTGGAGGGAGAGAGAGAGAGAGCATTGTGCTGTACACACATACAGACATATATATATTATTCATTTATTTATTCATATGCACACACACTTATACACAAATACTCTTGTTGACTGAGTTCATGGCTTCTGCAGCCAGACCAATCCGTCTACTGACATCCTGGTCTGACAACCCAGAGACATGACCTGCACTACCAAGATGTGTAAAGCTTTGTGGACTTTGTGGACTTGCCAGGAGTGAATCCAGACTGCTCCGGTATTTGGTACCTTAGCAGATGGTTGCAGATCCGTTTCAGAAGAACGTGGACGAAAACCTTGCCTGGTATACTGAGCAGTGTGATGCCACGGTAGTTGCTACAGTTCCAACGACTCCCTTTCCCTTTCCAGAGAGGGATGACCATGCCCCTCAACAGGTCTGAGGGAAAGGAAACGAATTACCAGGTGGCAGCCAGGACTGTGCCATAGGTTCACCTCCATCCTTTAGTAGTTCGGCTGGGATACTGCATATAACGACAGCCTTCCAACCCTTCAGCATGGAGATTGCCTCCCTGACCGCAGTTCCTCACTAATGGTCGGGTCCGGCACAGGGATTGCAACATCGCCCGCGTCCAGATTAAATGCTGGAGGATCTACCTGATAAAGTAGCTCAAAATATTCAGCCCAACGTTCATGAACCCGCACATAATCTGAGATGATCTGTCCATCCACTGAGCGGACTGGTCATCTCCCAGGAGGGTTTGGAATTCAGCTCTCTCAGGGTTTGTTAGGCAGGACGAAGGTCATTTACTAGGAAATAGCCTTCGACCTCCTCGGCTAGATTTCTGATGAACTGTTCCTTACTCCCTCTCAGCAGTGTCCGAGCTCTGCGCAACAAGGAGCGGCGCAAATCCCATTCAGACGAGCCATGCAACACACATCTGTGGCCTCAAGTGTCTCCAGCGAGATAAGATTCTGCCTTGTCTTTGAGCGTTCCCCAATGGTCTCCTACGCTGTATCGAGTGTTTCATGCTTAAAGGAATCCCACAGAGCTACAGGGTCCGCCAGGTTTTCGAACACTGTGAACTGATTAGAGATTGTCGTGGCGAACCTCCGTGCACACTTCTCCCTCAATTGGTCCAGGTGAAAATCCCTGGGGTGGCCACTGGAGGGTTTTGAAGTGGACCCATAGGGTTGCCGCAACCAATCTATGGTCAGTACCACAAACCTCGGCACTCCGGTAAACCCTGCAGTTCTGGAGGATCCTCTAGTGAGTGCTAACAAGGCTGTGGTCGATTTCCTTGGCCACAGTACCCATATCTTTAGCCAGTGACCACCGATGCGGGTTGGAGCACTGATGCTAGGAGGCTGAAATCCTCAACCTCTGGGACCTAGCAAAGTCGCGGAGATGGAGGCTGTTCTCGCTATTGAAATCAGCTCCCGAGCCACGGGGACCGACGGACATCTCGATCTCAGCCGAATACCGCATTAAAGTCGCGCAGTACAATGAGAATGTCTCACCGGGGGCATTTGTCTGCCACAGTGTGTGTTTGGCATAGAACACTCTTTCTCTCACGAATTTGCAAACATCGGTGGAACGTACACAACAATGAGACACAAAACCAAAAGCAGACTGGAGATGGCTATATATATATATATATATATATATATATATATATATAATATATTATATATATATATATATATATATATATATATGTATGTATGTATGTGTGTGTGTGTGTGTATTAACAGTAAGATATTACAGAAATTATGTTTTTATCGACTAATTTTTTTATCTATTCCTATGTTCCCTTCATCTTTTCTTCGCCCTTCTCCTTCCCACTTACCGTTACATGTCAAACACAATAGCTATTGTAAGTCTCAATTAAAAATTTCAAATAAGAACTTCAAAAATATTGTGCAGAAAAGATAGATTTTAGAGAGCGAGCGTTTATTTGTATGTAGTTACTGAGTACTTAATGTTGGTGTATGTGTATTTTATATATATAATGTGATTATGATACATGAAACCCATATAACGAAGCAAGTAAATATCATTGCGAGAAAGCTAGGGGAAAGAGAAAGAGAGAGAGAGAGAGAGAGAGAGAGAGAGAGAGAGAGAGTAGAGAGAGAGAGAGAGAGAGAGAGAGAGAGAGAGAGAGAGAGAGAGAGAGAGAGAGAGAGAGAGACAGAGAGAAGACAGAGAGACAGAGACAGACAGAGAGACGTAGACATACAGACAGAGAAAGAGACAAAGACAAAGCTAGTAGAGAGAGAGAGAGAGAGAGAGAGAGAGAGAGAGAGAGAGAGAGAGAGAGAGAGAGAGAGAGAGAGAGAGAGAGAGAGAGAGAGAGAGAGAGAGACAGAGAGACAGACAGACAGAGAGACGTAGATATACAGACAGAGAGACGTAGATATACAGACAGAGAGACAGAGACATACAGACAGAGAGAAAGAGACAAAGACGGAAACCGAGAGAAACAGAAGCCTTAATTTCATAACGAAACAAAACAAGACACAAAAAACAACAACGGAAAACCTGCCACATAGTCACAATTTTGTAGCGAGGAAAGGCTGTCGCTAAACACTATAAATTCCATACACGGTCGAAGCTTCTCCCAGGTTGTGCTTCGTGTGAGATGTGTTGTAATAGATGGTGACGGTGGTGGAGAGAGAGAGAGAGTGAGAGAAAGGGAAAGAGAGAGAGAGCGGGAGAGAGAGAGAGAGAAGGGAAAGAGAGAGAGAGAGAGAGAGAGAGGGAGGGAGGGAGAGAGGGAGGGAGAGAGAGAGAGAGAGAGAGAGAGAGAGAGAGAGAGAGAGAGAGAGAGAGAGAGAGAGACAGAGACAGAGACAGAGACAGAGACAGAGACAGAGACAGAGACAGAGACAGACAGACAGACAGACAGAAACACGAGACAAACACTACAGACAGAGAGAAAATCTGACACTGAGTACCCCCTCCACACACGATCACCTACCTGAAGAAAGGTAGTGTAGTGGAGGCGTGAGGGATGGTACACAAGACACATAATCTAGCTGGTTCTGAAATTTCATTCATAAATTTCTGACGTGGATGCAGGTTTTTGCTTGGGCCTATTCATGCCTAAATGTGCTTTTGTGAAATTTTTATTATTAATTCTGACGTTGGATTGGGCATATACTAACTTTATGGAAATGTGCTTTTTGTTGTTGTTGTATATTGTTTTATTAATTATTATATTATCATTATTATTATTATTTTATTATTATTATTTATTTATTATTATTATTATTATTATTATTATTATTATTATTATTATTATTATTATTATTATTCAGTTTATTCATTTCTGAGCTTCGTCGATACTGTGAAAAACCGTTAGATTATTTTGAATAATTTTTTTTTCTACTTTTGAAAACAAATTTATGTATTCACGGATTTTTCTATATTAGCTCTTTGATATAAAATTCAATGAGATTTGTTATTTAAAAAGCTTCACCCGAACCTCGTACATGTTATTATTTGTGGGCAATGTGATCTAAAGAATATTTGAGGTTAAACGCATCGAAAGGGGTAACTCGACCAATTTCAATTATTAAATGTTTTATCAATTCAAGCTTTCATTTATAACATAAGCATCGATATCTTCCCGTTAATACACTGCGATCTTAATTAAGAAAGAGTGCATTAACTTGAATATATTGATGTAGATGTTATAGATGAAGGTTTAGATTGACA
>NW_020868564.1:191736-199236 GCF_003789085.1 Penaeus vannamei
CAACATACAAATAATACTTGCTACACTATAATTGTATGGCGCAGATGATGATTATGAACATGATAATAGTAATAATGATTATTGTAATAGATATTATTTTTTTAGAACAATAATGGTGATATTAGAGAGAGAGAGAGAGAGAGAGAGGAGACGAATGAGAGAGAGAGAGAGAGAAGAGAGTTAAAGAGAGGGACAGAAAGAAAGAGACAAAGGAGGAAAGTGAGATTAAGAGGACTGAAAAACAGAGAACAGGAAGAGAGGAAAAAACAAAACAAAAGAAAATAAAAAATGTATATTTTTTCAAATCAAATAAATGAAAGAAAAGGAAAACAACAACAAAAACAAAAACGACAAAAAGCGAAAGATAAATCGCATGATGTTGAACTTATACAAAATATCTATGGTTGTAGTGAAGGCTATGACGATGATGATAATGATGACTATGATGATAATGGTGCCGGTGGTGTGATGATGATAATGATAGTAATGATGATAGTTATTTTTATCATAATCATTATCATTATTATTAACATTATCATTAATATTCGACTATTACTGATCATAACAATAGCGATATCAATAACAATAATAATAATGAAAATAACAATAGTAATAGCAAAAACAACAACAATAACAACATATAACAATGATAATAAATATAATAACAAAAATGAGAATAGAGACCATATAAAGACATCAGTAAAGGGAAATATATATATGTCTCCCCTTTCTTAAACATTAAATTTTAATGTTGCATAAATTTTCATACCACATCTTACAATGACATCACGGTTAATATAATAGAGAATTTTTGGCAAATTTACTGAATAATTGCTTATTTGAAGTCCTTTTAGCTAACAATGATATAGAATAATAATGTCACTATCGAAAAAAGTATATGTAATCAAATGCATGTTCATTAGGCCTAAAGCTTTTATTATAATTATGATAATAATTATTATCATTATTATTACTATCATTGTTATCATTATTATTATTATAATTATTATATTAACATACATATGGTACTTGCTACAGTAGGTATAATTTGCAAAATGTAGGTGTTTATGATGATTATGAGCATGATAATAATAGTAATAATGATGATCGATTCCATCATTCTTATGACAATAATGATGTTATTGATAATGATACTAAGGGGTCATCCAAAAATTTCATCATTATCAGAAGTCTGCAAAACGTAGACTTTTGAGTACCCCCCCCCCCCTCCTTTTGAGACCCCCCCCCCCCCCCACCCCCCACCCCCACCACCCCCCCTCCAAGTATACGTTCGCAGACTAAAAATGATGATGGTTCAAGATCTCCCATTATATATGTGGATTCCTAAGTAAAGAGTAAACATCCAAAATGTTTCTTTTAGATCATAGCTCAAAAACTCTAGATCTAACGGTAAAAAACACTAGAATGGTAACACCCGCTTTTAAAAATCTTTTAATTGTATTAATTGTATTGGCTTTGATATACCTAAGTTGTCAGCTTATTTTGCGACACTTTTTTTTTCAAATAATTCATAACTCATGTCGAATACATACTTTTGAGGCTGAAACCTATTCCATATAAAAAAAAAATCAAGAAAATTGTTTTGAGTCCTATTATGTATTGCTACAACCTGTTTCCCTGATTTTTAGCAAATAATATTACTGTTTTATTATAATTTCACTCTTATGGTTTACATCAATCGACTCTGGGAAATGTATCGAAGTTCAACATTTTTTCTTTCTTTCTTTCCTTTTCTTTAGGAATGTATTAAAATTTTGTTGTCGTTGTTGTCCTTTCTTTTCTTTTCTTTACTTGGAATGTAAGACCATTATATTGATTTTCTCTTTATTTCTCTCTCTCTTGTTCTTGCAAATTATTTTACGTGTCATTCAGTTTTCAAAAAATATAAAAAAATGCGTTATTAGGTTATCAATATAGTCTTTGGATTTTACCTCAGGTTTTCTAATTGGCTTTTGACGACGGTTAAATTCAGTTAGAAGGAATAACATTATATGATGTTAAATATTCATAATACCTTCGCAAAACCACAATATTAGCATCGAATGGATTCCTCTCAATCTCTACTACCCAAATATTTATAGAAATTATGCCGCGGAACCCCCCCCCCCCACCTCCCCCTAATACCCATGATAGCAGGGGAGGGCATAGAGGGAAATTGCGGGGCAAAATATGAATAATTTACAGAGAATTGGTCAATGGATAGTCAAGTGTAGGGGCTGCGTATGTAAGGCAGGATAGAACATGGGACAGGTTTGATTTGTAAATAAACAGAGGGAACAAAATTAGAAAACGTGGTATTTATAATTGTGTGTTTTCGGGCATTTTTGCCTTTTGTATATACATATTGTAACACACATACACACACACACACACACACACACACACACACACACACACACACACACACACACACACACACACACACACACACACACACACACACACACACACACACACACACACACACACACACACACACACACACACACACACACACACACACACACATATATACATACATATACATATATATATCCATCTGTTTAGCCCCCCCCATGCTCTTTTCATATCCGCTATTTTCCTATATTCTCATCACCCATTCGGCTCTTTGTTGACTCGTTCTCGACGCAACACACAAGTTATTATTATAACTATTATTTTTACTATAAAAATCCTTGTTTAAAAAATGAAAGTCGGGAAATACTAAAAGGCGGGATTAAACATTTAATTAAAAAGAGAGGGAAGGGGGAGGAAGGAAGGAGGGATGGAGGAAGAATGAGAGAATATGGAGGAAGAGAGTGAAAGAGAGATGGAAGAAAAGAGAGAGAGAGAATATGGAGGAAGAAAGAGAGAGAAGATAGAAGAAGAAAGAGAGAGAGAAGATAGAGGAAGAGAGAGAGAAGAGATAGAGGAGGAAGAGAGAGAAGAAGAGAGGGAAGGGAAGTGATATAGAGAGAGAAACGGCCTAAAGAAGAGAAGATGAGGTGTGAGGGAGGAAGAGAAAGGAAAAAAACAACATAACCAACACACCAAACACCACAACACACTATAAACACCACACACATCAACACCACACCATACCACCCACGCCAATAAAACCCCAACACCCACATCACACACTATACATGCCAGCACCACAACCCGCCCGTGTAATTTAACCCGCACCATACACGTCGAGACACTATAACCAGTGGCCATTAACAACCTTGTTATATCTACCCGCATCTGCTAACAGGTGTTCCTTGCATCTGCTCTCTGGGTTCATGCTGTGACTTGTCCCTCACACCTGCCTATGGCGATGGAGGAGGGAAGGAGGGAGGAGGAGGGAAGGAGGAGGAGAGATGGAGGGGGGGGAGGAAAGGGAGATGGAGGAGGAGGAGGAGGAGGAGGAAGGAGGAGGAAGGAGAGAGGAGGGAGAGAGATGGAGGAAAAGGGGGGGAGGTGGAGGGGAAAGGAGGGAGAAGGAGGAAGGGAGGAGAGAGAGATGGAGGAAAGGGGAGATGGGGAAGGAAGAGGAAGAGAGAAGGGAGGGGATGGTTGAGGTAGAGTGATGGAAGAAAGGGGAAGGAGGAGGGAGATGGAGGAACGAGGGAGGATGACGGAGAAGGTAGTAGGAGGAAGAGGAGGAAAAAGGAAGAAGACAAAGGAAGGATGATGGAGGAAGATGGGAGTTGGAGGATAGAGGGAAAGTGGTGAGAGAGGGTAGAGAAGATGAGAGAGAGAGAGAGAGAGAGAGAGAGAAGACTGAGGAGTGCGATGAAGAAAATTGAAGGATGGATGGATGAGGAAGAAGAGAAATAAAATGATAGAGGAAGAGGAGGAGGGTGATAAAGAGTATATGCGATGGAGAAAGTAGAAAGGTGGAAGAAATAGAGAGAGAGAGAGAGAGAGAGAGAGAGAGAGAGAGAGAGAGAGAGAGAGAGAGAGAGAGAGAGAGAGAGAGAGAGAGAGAGAGAAACAGTAGAAAGACAAATTACAAAAAAAAAAGATAATAAAGCCATAAATTCAAAATCCACAAAACAAAACTCAAAGACAAAAGAAATAAAATCTTCAAAAAATAACCATAGACCTATAGCCTAAAGAAACCAACTTTTAACAAACGCTCAACCTCATTTTTCCCGTGTCGTATATCCTGTGTTATAAACCCTTCAGCCGCCCTTCCACCCCCTGCTAACTCCTTGTCAACTTTCTATCTCTTACCTTATCTTACCTTAACCCGCTACCCCTTACCTTAACCCCGCTACCCCTCCTCCCTTTTCTACCTTAAACCTGACGTCACCGGCGACAAATCACACCGTTTGATGTTATCAGTAGGTTGGGACATCCGTAAAACGTTTTTTTTTTTTTTTTTTTTTTTTTTTTTTACTTTTTTTTTTTCTGGCAGAGGTACATCAGGGAGCCGGTATATAACGGATTCTCTTACCCGTGAGAACGCCTCCCATGATCAGAGAGAGAAAAAAAACATGTATATATGATATCCTCTTCTAAACCCGTTCGTACACTAAAACAAGAATTTATATATATATACGTAATGAACCCCTCCCCCCCTTTTCCCGAAAACTGGTTGAATATACCGAAATTATCCCCCTCTGTTGTGGTAACTGTGGGAAGCTTTTTCGAGGGATCAGGAATATAATACAGGTAGTGAAGGGTCCTTTCGCGGGGTTGGTAACATGATCCGCTGGGTTAATCTGAATTGTGGAATCTCTGGCGTCGAGGAAATGCCTTTTTCGTTGTCTTAGAGTGGAAGGGAAAAGGATAGTAAAAATTAAGGCGATGGTGATGGATGATGATGATGATGATGATGATGATTATGGATGGATGATTGATATGATTATGGTTATTATGATGATTATGGTGATGATGTGATTATGTGATGATGATGATTTGATGATGGTGAAAGTTATGAAGATGATAGTGATGATGATTATGATGATGATGGTGACTGTGACACGATGATTATGATGATGTAATTATGACAATGTTGATGATGACAAAGATGACGATAACGATGATGATGATAATGATAACAAAATAAACAGCTTATTGATACATCAAGATCATCATCATTCTTATATAACACTCATTCACCATCAATCTCCTCATTCATCATTATCATCGTTAGTAAGCTAACATAATCATCATCATCATCATCACCATTAACATCACAAAATCAACACCACGATTTTTCCGAAAAAAAAATCTTAGCATAAACGAATTAAAGTATAGTTACTGTTAAAAAAATCGATAAAATTTCCCATTTTCTGTAATAAGCGCGCACGCAATCGCCATCCTTAATTAAATATCCATTTCCGTAATTAACGATTAACAGAACGATTCACTAATTTGCAAATACAAAGGAAAATTATTGTTCGAATATTGTGTTACTGACAGGCTATGAGAAGGATGTAAGGTCTTTTTTTCTATTATTTTTGTTGATGTTATTGCTATTGGTATTGTCATCATTATTATCATTATCACCGTATTATTATTATTATTATTATTATTATTATTATTATTATCATTATTATCATATATCATTATCTTATTGATACAACAAGCATCATTTCAATAATACTATAAGCATTACCAAAATAAAAATGGCGACAACTTTATTACCATATCAACTTTATCTTTTTTCATTCCAATCCACAAATATTCATCAATATCGACCAATCCCAAAGAATTAAACAGAGCGCTTTTCCGCTCGTCGTTCGCACCGCTACACTCTAGCGAACCTCAAAACCTCTCTTTGGCTACGACCTGTCAGCTGCCTCGTTTACCTGTCAATATTTATGGCCTTCCAACTAATTGCACATTTGGAAAGGACTGGAGAGACAGGGCCGAGAAACATGCGGTGTGACAGCGAGGGAGAGAGGGAGGAGAGGGAGAGAGAGAGGGGGAGGGGGAGAGGAGGAGGAGGGAGGGGAGAGGGAGGAGGGAGGGGAGGGAGGGGGAGAAGAGAGGGAGAGAGAGAGAGGGAGAGAGAGAGAGAGAGAGAGAGAGAGAGAGAGAGAGAGAGAGAGAGAGAGAGAGAGAGAGAGAGAGAGAGAGAGAGAGAGAGAGAGAGAGAGAAGAGAGAGAGAGAGAGAGAGAGAGAGAGAGAGAGAGAGAGAGAGAGAGAGAGAGAGAGAGAGAGAGACAGACGCAGATACAGATGCAGACAGAATGGGAATGACAGTTAAACAGACAGTGAGTGAAAAGGGTAGAGAGACAAACAGGCAGATACGGGGATATTGTAATTCTTCAGTACAAGCATTACTGTCATTTGTTATCATTGTAGTGCAATCAGATCCCTTCCTCAATGAATTCAGATCCTCTTCACGAACTCCAAAAAAATTTCAATCCTCTATTACGCACTGTCCCATAGAGCGCAAAGAGTTGACTGGCATTGGCTTCGACTTGCAGAAGAAAAAAAAAATAGAAAGAATACCCGAGTTAACTTTAACAAAAGGAATAGAACAGGTTTTTCCTTACTTTTTTTCTTCCTCTTCTCTTTTTTTCTTTTTTTCTTTTACAAAATACAAGCCGGGCAGGATCGTGAAGGATAGTTCAGATGGTTATCTACTCAACGCACGGATTAGAACACGGAAGAAGGGAATGAAAGGGAGGACACGAATAAAATTGTAAAGAGAACAAAAAGAATTGGAGATAATAAATCATACTGATGATTGGATTGTGGAAATGGAACGAATAATATCAATAATATTAACGATACTGATGATGATGATGATGCTGACGATGATAATGGAGAGGAGGAGGATACTAATAATGATGATGATGATAAAGATGATAATCGTAAAAATGATAATAATAGTGATGATAATAAGGGTGATGAGAGAAATAATAATGATAATAATTATGATAATAATCATGATAGTAATAATAATAATGATGATAAAGATAATGAAAATAACATAATAACAATGATAATAATAATAATAATAATAATAATAATAATAATAATAATAATAATAATAATAATGGTAACAATGATAATGATAACACACACATGCATGTATGTGTTAATATCATAATTTTACGTACACGCACACGCATGTGTACATAAGATTACGATATTAATTTTCTGGCTGTAAAAGGCCCGAGCAAAATGGATAAAATGTGTTGGAAGCCAGAGAGGGAAACACAAGCTAACCTAACTGCTTCTTTGTAAGCCTCTTAAAGATTAAATTATGAGTTATAAAAGAAGATGGAATGTGAAGTTCTATTGTCCTAACAACTTTCTAAACTCCTAAGTGCTTTTAATGTATGTCTGTGTAAATAAATGCACATGCAGTGTGTGTTTGTGTTTGTGTGTGTGTGTGTGTTTGTGTGTGTGTGGTGTGTGTGTGTGTGTGTGTGTGTTGTGTGTGTGTGTGTGTGTGTGTGTGTGTGTGTGTGTACGCGCGTGTGTGTGTATGATAATAGACAAATATACACACACACACACACACAACACACACACAACACACACACACA
>NW_020868564.1:209236-221736 GCF_003789085.1 Penaeus vannamei
AAGTGAATCCAAAGCCTCAAAGCAGTGAATCAAACGAAGCAAGAATTATTTTCGTCTCACTTCTCCCGAGGGTCATAGGGGTCTTGTCCTCAGCTGATAATTACGAAACGGAAAGCGTCTCCACCTTTTCTCGCCGCTGAAAAGGTGGAGCAGGTGTGAGGCGGAGGAGGTAGGAGGGGAAAGCGGGAGGGAAGAGGGGATGGGGGGGGGGGTGAGATAAGGGGATGAGAGAAGGGTAGCGTGTGGGTTAGAGAGAGAGAGAGAGCAGAAGAGAAAGAGAAAGAGAAAGGAAAGAAAGAAAGAGAGAGAGAGAGAGAGAGAGAGAGAGAGAGAGAGAGAGAGAGAGAGAGAAAGGGGGAAGGAGGGTAAAGAAGATGGAAGCAAAGGTAAAGCAAGCTAAGGAGGGAGGGGGGGGACGAAAGGGAGATATAGCACAAAGGACTCTTCTATAGGCCTAGCGCTGGCCGCAGGCTCCCTCCCCCTCCCTCCCTCCCCTTTTGACTTTCCCGTTCTATAGGGTCTTCATCACCCCCCCTTCCCCTGCCACCCTCCCTCCTCTTCTCCCTCCTCCTCCTCTTCTCCTCTTCTCCCTACCTTTGGCTTCTCTCCTCCCTCCCCTTCTTCCCTTCCTTTTCCTTCTTTTCTTAGTCTCTCTTCTACTACCACCTTCCCTTTTCCCTTTTCCCTTCCCTCCCTCTATTCCTTCCTTCCCTTTCCCCCTTCTCTCCTCCTCCAATTCCTTCCTCCTCTTTCCTTCCCTCCCCCCATCCCCCCATTTTCTTCCTAATTTCTCCCCCCATTTTCCTCTTCCCTCCCTTCTTTTACTTCCTTTCCTCCTCATTCCATTCCCTTCTCTTTTCTTCTTCCATCTCTCTTTCCTTCCTTCCATTCCCTCCTTTCCTTCTATTCTCCTTGCTTCTTCCACTCCTCTCTTTCTCTTTTCCCTCCATTCCCCCTTTCGTAGAGTTTTTTCGCTCCTCATTCACCATTTATCATCCCCCTCCTCCCCCCGTTCTTAAATTGCCAGTTATGCTTCAATGGTCTAATTATCTGAAGGCAGTTGCCAAGTGCTGTTAAATATCAGGTGTGCGTGTGCGTGCGTGCGTATGGTGTGTGGGGGGAGGGGGGAGGGGGAGGGTTCTGTGTGCTGGTGTGTGTGTGTGTGTGTGTGGTGTGTGTGTGTGTGTGTGTGTGTGTGTGTGTGTGTGTGTGTGTGTGTGTGTGTGTGTGTGTGTGTGTGTGTGTGTGTGTGTGTGTGTGTGTGTGTGTGTGTGTGTGTGTGTGTGTGTGTCCGCGCGTATATTTACATATATATATATATACACATATGTATCTTCTGTTTAGAGAGAGAGAGAGAGAGAGAGAGAAGGAGAGAGAGAGAGAGAGAGAGAGAGAGAGAGAGAGAGAGAGGAGAGATGAGAGAGAGAAGAGGAGAGAGAGAGAGGAGAGAGACCCCGGCATGTGTTAAGTGGTGTGCGTGTGGTTTTGTATCCGCAACACTTCAATATTAACGGCATCAGACCCTTGTAAACTTCAATCCTTCAGATAGAATATATATTTGCGAGAATTAGTTTTTTTTGCCAGAAAGTACTTTTTATCTTTTTACCTGGAAATGAATTGTCAGTGGGGATTTTAAGGGTTTATNCCCACTTCCCCTCTCCCCCCTCCCCGGTCCCACCCACTTCCCCTCCCCTCTCCTCCCCCCCACTTCCCCTCTTTCCCCTCTCCTCCCACCTTCCCCTCCCCCTCTCCTCCCCACCTTCCCTCTCCCTCCTCCCACCCACTTCCCCTCTCCCCCTCTCCTCCCCACCCACTTCCCCTCTTTCCCCCTCTCCTCCCCACCCACTTCCCCTCTTCCCCCTCTCCCTCCCACCCACTTCCCCTCTTTCCCCCTCTCCTCCCCACCCACTTCCCCCTTTCCCCCTCTCCTCCCCTCGTCTCCGGTCGCCGCTCCCCACCTGCAGATTCCCAACCATCAAGGGTCGTGGATCTTCCCGTGTCTCGGCGGCCCTCCAGTCCCCCTCTAAGAAGGCTCTTTATGTACGGCACAGCGCTCTCCGGCTGTGAGTTGGCTTGCTTGTGTGTGTTGTGTGTGTGTGTGTTGTGTGTGTGTGTGTGTGTGTGTGTGTGTGTGTGTGTGTGTGTTTGTGTGTGTGTGTGTGTGTTGGTGTTTTTAAGTATTTCTGTACGTGTATACGTACTTATGCGTGTGTGCGTGTGTATGTTGGTGTTTTTAAGTATTTCTGTATGCGTGTACGTCCTTATGCGTGTGAGTGTGTGTGGCCAGCCCAGCACACACCACTACGAATAACAATATCGTTAAGGAGATGGCATTGTTTTCCATCAGCGCTGAAGGCTGCGTCGACGTCTGGATGGTCGTGGGAAGCGCGGGGACCGGGGGTGTCTCTGGCCGGGGAAGTCCCTGTCTCTACCTCTGGGTCTTCTTCCTCATTTCTTCTCTTTTTTCTTCCTCCTCCTTCACCTCTTCCTCTTTCTCCTTCTCGTCCTCCCCTCCCCATTTGCTCTTGCTCTTCTTCTTATCCCCCGTCTTCATCATCATCATCTGCTATTTCTTTTCTATTTATCTTTTCCTTGTTTTAATTTTTGGAAGATCAAAATATGCTTAGATTTAGATAACGTCTCCAGGCCAAGGGTTTGAAACTAAACACACCTTTCTTTTGTTTTCCTTTTTCCTCCAGACGAGAAGACATTATCTTTCATGGCTGCATTTTCACCAGTTTATTTTCCAATATTTTGAATGTTTGTTTCATTAATCATATATTTTCCTCTCCTTTATACAATTACTCTTCTGCCTCTTCCTGATTTTCCCCTTCGTTGGTCTCCCCTCTATCCATCCCCTTCTCATTCGCTCTTTGTTTCTCCTTTCCCCCAAGCCGCGTGACCTATCATGACCGCATGCCCGGTGACCCTGCACCGGAAACATTAGAGCGGGGATGAACAAAGGGAGATAAGGGTCTGGAATGGAAGGTGTCACGGGTGGCAGGCTGTGCTTGTCGATATTAGTGCATTGTGGCTAGGTGTTGGCAGAGGGAGGGACGGAGAGGGGCTGTGCTGGCAGAGAAGAGAGAGAGAGAGAGAGAGAGAGAGAGAGAGAGAGAGAGAGAGAGAGAGAGAGAGAGAGAGAGAGAGAGAGAGAGAGAGAGAGAGGGGGGGGGGGATTGGCAAGGGGGAGTGTGGACAGAAGAATAGTTGGAAAGGGAAAGCGTGGTCAGAGGCAGGCCCGGAGGAGGGAAGTGTGTGTAGAGGAAAGGAGTTCTGGCAGATGAAAACTCGGGAGTATCAGCAACAGAAGATAAGAGAGAGGGAGCGTGGGCAGAGGAAGAACAGAAAAAGGGAGTGTGGGCAGAGCAAGAGCAAGGAAAGTGTGGGTAGATGAAGGATGGAGAGTATGGCCTACATAGTGACAAGGGAGGAGTAGAGAGAGGGTAGAGGAGTACCCCTGGTGAAATTGTTACTGAAGGTAA
Source organism: Penaeus vannamei (assembly GCF_003789085.1). Lineage (NCBI taxonomy): Eukaryota > Metazoa > Arthropoda > Malacostraca > Decapoda > Penaeidae > Penaeus > Penaeus vannamei. The sequence goes on from NW_020868564.1 coordinate 212,722, forward strand.
ATAAAGAAATGCATAAAGATATAATGATAGGAACTGTGTGTACTGGAGAATGTCAGAAAAAAAGTAGAAGGGCATTGCTGGCAGGGAAATGTATCAACATGAGACAGTGTGGGGAAATCCCTGTCAGCTGACCTGCCAGTACCGGAAGTAGGAAAATGATCAGTTCTTAATCACGTGGTTGTTCTTCCCCCGGCAGAGTTCTTTTCATCCCAGCCCTCCACCACTCCCTCTCACCCTAGCCAACTCTCTCTCTACCTGCGTCATACAATTTGTCATCCCCGCTCCTCTTCTCCCTTTCTCTCTTCCCTCGTCGCCTGTTCTTTGTTCTTTGGTTATTCAAATTCTCTCTTCTCTCTCCTTCCTTTTCGATGCCAACGATACGGTGGTGAGATACGTGTCCAAAGAAGCAAGAACGAGCCGGAACATGACACGCCTTATGAGGATCACGTGGTGTGAACAGATGAGTGGGGGGGGGGGTGCTTACTCATCGCTTTTAGTCTCATTGCGAATAAATGGGAAGAGAGATGGAGGAAGACAGAGGGAGGGGGAGGGAGAGAGAGAGAGAGAGAGAGAGAAGAGAGACTGAGAGAAGAGAGAATGAGAGAGAGAGAGAGAGAGAGAGAGAGAGAGAGAGAGAGAGAGAGAGAGAAGAGAGAAGGGGAGGGGGGCAGAGAGCGAGAGAGAGAGGAGGGGAGGGAAGTTGCAGAGAGAGAGAGGAGGAGGGGGGAGGGAGGGATGCAGAGAGAGAGAGAGGGGGATGGGGAGGGGGCAGGGAGGGAGAGAGAGAGAGAGAGAGAGAGAGAGAGAGAGAGAGAGAGAGAGAAGAGACAGAGACAGAGACAGAGACAGAGACAGAGACAGAGACAGAGACAGAGACAGAGGGAGTAGACTGAGGGAGAGAGATATATATAGATAGAGAGAGAGGAGGGGGAGGAGAGATGCAGAGAAAAGAGAGAGAAGGGGGGGAGGGTTGCAGAGAGAGAGAGAGGAGGGGGAGGGAGGGATGCAGAGGAGAGGGGAGAGAGGGAGAGGGAGAGGGGGGGGGGAGGGAAAGAGAGACGACAGACAGACAGACAGACAGACAGACAGACAGACAGACAGACACAGACAGAGAGAGAGAGACAGAGAGAGAATATCGAATTCTGCTTCACTCCGATTCTCTTGTAGTGTCTATCTGCAGCAAATGCAGAGATCATACGAAGTTTCCTCAATTACATGGCTTTCAAGCAACTAAAAGGGTTTAATGGGAAACTCCCAAGAAAAAAGCGTTTCCTTTTAGAACAAAAACTAGAGGATGGTTGTCAATTGAGGTTATATCCCGCAAGGGTTTTGTGTGCAAGAGGGAGAGGGAGAGAAGTGCGAGAGGGAGAGGGAGAGGGAGAGGGGGGGAGAGGGAGAAGAGAGGGGGGGAGAAGGGAGAGGGGGGAGAGGGAGAGAGGGAGAGGGGGGAGAGGGAGAGAGGGAGAGCGCACGAGAGAGATGGAGAGAGAGAGAAAGAGAAAGAGAGAGAGAGGGGGGAGAGAGAAAGAAAGAGAGAGGGAGAGAGAGAGAAAGAGAGAGAGGGGTGAGAGAAGAGAGAGGGTGAGAGAAAGAGAGAGAGGGTGAGAGAAAGAGAGAGAGGGGAGAGAGAGAGAAAGAATGGAAAGACAGAGAGGGGAGAGAGAGAGAAAGACAGAGAGGGAGAGAGAAAGAGAGAGAGAGAGAAGGGAAAAAAAAGGGGGGGTTGGAGGGCGGACGCGGAGAGAGAGGAGAGAAGAGAGGAGGGGGAGGAGAGAGGGAGAGGGGGAAGAAAGAAGAACAAAAAGAGAGAGAGAGAAGAGAGAGAGAGAGATAAAGAGAGAGAGAGAGAGAGAGAGAGAGAGAGAGAGATAGAGAGAGAGAGGAGAGAAAGAGAAAGGGGTAGAGAGGGAGAGGGCGAGGGGAAAGGGGGAGAGAGCCCGAGTGGGGAGAGCGGGAGGGCTTGGAGGCAATAGAGAGGGGACGGCCGGAGGCAGACCAGTGAGGAAATTGTCGTTCCTTGGACAGGGAGAGAGAGGGGGGCGGGAGGCGAGTGACGGGACAAACAGACAGACAGACACAGCTTCCTCCTTATGTTACTGACTCATTATCTTGAAGATATCATTTTTGTTGCTTGGGGTTTATGTTTCATTATGCAAATATCCTTTAATGAAGCAAAGTGAAAAGTAACTAAGCTAAACATTAAGCTAAATGTACTCAAATTTTATATGACTTCACCTAACATTAATTTCTGTTAGTGCAGTTTATTACCATCAAAGAATTGATAATGGCTTCATAATTTGATTTTTAACTAACTAATTTACCTACAGTTCACAAACCTGATTTCGCTTTTAACGTTAGTTCATAGACATACTTGGGTTTGCTAGGAAGCTGTTTTGGTTTGCTATCGAAAAGGTGAATATTGTTTCTTTTTTTATGATTTCCGGAATCACTGTTCGTATGGTTGTAGATAATCTGTGTACGTTTGTGTGTGCGAGCTTATCTGTCGGTCAGTCTGTCCGTTCGTCTGACTGAGTCACCGTATGCGTCCGGAGGGTCTGCAGGTGCCATTTCCGCGATGAAGACCATTACGACGCCAAACAGCCATCAAGTCGTCGTCATTAGCACCCCCCCCCCCCTCCGCCCCTGGTTCATGATCGATCTCGCCAGCCCTTCGGAGTAACGATGCCTGAACAGACACTCAGCGGAGGAGAGGCAGACAAAATGCATGAAACGAGACAAATAATCGATACTTAAAAAGTAACTTCGTGTCTGGTGACATCGGAAAGAACAGATTAGAACGACAAAAGTAGACATTTGGGAGAGGCTGTTATAACGCGACTGGCGGTGAGGGCAAACGAAAAACGCCTTTATGGCACGGACGATGTATAGGACGAGAATCGCGCCCGCTCCCTCTCTCTCCCTCCCTCCCTCCTCCCTCCCTTCCCTCCCTCCCTCCTCCCTTCCCTCCCTCTCCTCTCTCATCCTCTCCTCTCCTCTCTCTCTCTCTCCCTCTCTCTCTCTCTCTCTCTCTCTCTCTCTCTCTCTCTCTCTCTCTCTCTCTCTCTCTCTCTCTCTCTCTCTCTCTCCCGCTCTCTCCTCTCTCTTCTCTCTCTCCTCTCTCTCTCTCTCTCTCTCTCTCTCTCTCTCTCTCCTCTCTCTCTCTCTTCTCTCTTCTCTCTCTCTCTCTCATCTCTCTCTCTCTCTCTCTCCCTCTTCTCTCACCTCTCTCCTCCTCTCCTCTCTCTCTCGCCTTATCTCTCATCTCCTCTCTATCTCTCGTCAACTCTCGGTCTTTCTCGCTCTTCGCGTTAATATCTCTTCTCAGCTCGTCCGGTCTCTCTCCTTTCTCTGATCTCTCTTCTTTCGTCGGTCTTCTTTTCTCTCGTCTGTCTCTCCCTCTCTCTCTCCCGTGGCATCCCTCTCACTCTCTCCTCTCTCCTCTGCTCTCTCTCTTCTCATCTCTCGGTCCACCCTCTCTCTCTCTCTCTCTCTCTCTGCTCTATATATAATATATATATTTATATATATATATATATATATATAATATATATGTATAAACGACTTTAAAATTCTCCGTCCTTCCTCTGCGCTTCGTCCTCTGTCCTGAAGCCTCTCGCTCTCCTCTCTCTTCCCGTCTCTCCAGGATCTCGTCGCTCTCTCTTCTCATCGCCATCTGCTCTCACTCATGATCTCCGCCCCTTCGTCCCCCGACTCTGTCTCTCCTGGTCCGTTCCATCTCGCATCTGCTCTCTCTCTCCTCTCATCTCGTCCATGTCCTCACGTCCCCTGCATCCTCCGTCTCCCCGCTCTCCTCACTCTTCTCTCTCACTGCTTCATCACCTCCTTCTCTCTCTCTCTCTCTCTCTCTCTCTTTCTAAATATAATATATATATATATTATATATATATATGTATATTATATGGAGTATATATATATAAATACTATATCAATATATATTATATTCCTCTTTTTGCTTTTTGTTAACTCCTCGCATCATGAGGCTATGCATCCTCTAGGACTCTCCTCAAATCCCCTCAGCCACTCCAGGATCATCTCCTCTTCATCCTTTCCGTCCGTCATATTCTCGCTCGGACACCCCATCGAATCGCTCGTCACTCCGTCAGGCTCCCATCATCCTCAGAGTCTCCACTCATCTGCGCCGCCACGGTCCCATCCCTATCTCTCGTTGGCTCCCTCTCTTGCCTCGCACTCTCTCCATCCTTCGATCACAGTCTCCTTCTCATCCTCCGCTCTCCCGTCTAGTCCATCTCAGCGCTCCTCTCGCTCTCGGCATCCAAGTCCCACGCTCCTCCTCTCCGAGACTCTGCCACCGCCATCGACTATCTCTCGCCTTCCGTCTCCTCCTGTCCTCGTCAGCTCCTCGCCCTCTCTCTTCGCCGCTCTATTCTACATCCTCCCATTCCTCCAGTCTATCTCCTCCTTCCCATACTCTCACTCCTCTCTGCGCCGCTGGCGCTCATCTCATCCCTCATCATCATCTCGATCTCTTCTCTCTCTCACGATCCTGTCATCACTCCTGGTAATCCTCACATGGTCCTCTCCCCTCTCAATCTCGCGACTCTCCCCTACCTCGTGGCCTCTCTTCATCATGCCTCCTCTCTCTCCCTCTTCCGCCAACTTCTCCCACCCAATCCCGCCCCCCCTCAGCTAACCCTCAGCTTCCTCTTCACTCCGTCTCTCGTTTTATCGAATCTCATGACCCTCACTCTCTCCGGTCCATTCCGCGATCTCACTCTTCCCCTCATCTCATACTCCTCCATCATAACTCTTCTCCACTCCAAAACTCTCGTCCGTCAAGTCTCTCGTATCTGCTCAAGCGCCAATATCAGTACGACTCATGCGCTGTCGTCATCTAGACTCGTCTCCCTCCGTCTCGTATCTTCATCTTCTATTGTCCCACTTTTCCTCTCCTCTCATCTCTCTCTCTCTCTCTCTCATCCTGCCCATTCTGTGTGCGCGTGCGGTGTGCGTTTGTGTACGTTTGCGTGTGTGCGTGTCTCTCGCTCTACATGACTGTCACTTCTTACATTATATATAGCATACTCCCTTAATAACGCTACAGGGACTTTGCTCCTGTTCCCACGAGTTACGACTATGAGTTGCACACTTACGGTTCCCGAGGTTAAAAGTTCATACTAGTTCCTGCTGCACATTACCTCCTCTCTTTCTTGCACGTAGGATTTCCCGGCGGTTCCACGTCCCAAGCGTAAACTGTCAATTTGCTGACTCGCCCGCCTGCAGGTCAAGAATTTCTGGCGAGGTGGATGTTTGCCAGACGGCTGGAGGATCACCTCGGAGTCCACCTTGGGCGGAGGATCCTTGGCGAGATACAGGCACACACAGGCACACGTTTCTTGTGGCGGCGCACTCACAACACACACACAACACACACCACACACACACACACACACACACACACACACACACACACACACACACACACACACACACACACACACACAACACACACACACACACACACACAATTAAATACATTCGGATATGTTCACTTATACACACATGTATATATAAATGTACATGGTTGTATTATGCACAATTCTAAAATGATATAGGGTAGGGTAGGAAATATTGGAGCTGAAAACACCTCCATTGTCTGCAAAAGAAGCTTAGCTGGCAGTGCATCGCGTTGTATTTAAAGGGAAATCGTCAACGAAATTTCATGGATTCACCACCATTGGTGCATTGTCACGCGTGTAGGTCTGCCGCCCTGGCGGAGAAGAAAATCAGATATCAGCCGTAATTACAGTAATGTGCCGTTTCCTGTCCGCAGCGCCAGTCGCTTGTTTGCCATGTACGGCGCTTTGAACGCTTGGAGAAAACCAGATGAGGGATGTAATATTTAGCACAACCGTAATTCAGACGAAACTAAACGAACGGTTATTTCTTGTAAAGGCAAAAAACAACAAAGACGAGCAGGTCTACAGCACGTAATGTTTATCTTGATGTACGGCGAAGAGAACAGAATGCTTCGTGCCGCTCACGACCTGCCTCCCTCGACCGCCGTCAGAGCGCTGATCGCCGGAACTTGTGCATCCGCGGTGTCGTGACGTCACGCAGCTGTCTCTCTCCCGCCGCTCGTGTGCGCAGCCAGCCGCGCCCTCTGGCGACATTCGTTCCTTTTTATGTATGACTTTAACCTTTAATCTCTCCCTCATTTACGTGAGTGCAATATTATAGATTATTAAAATGGCCTCATTTCCTTTTTTCTAAAGCTTAACGAGGGCCCATGCGGGGATAATGAGAGCCGTGTTGGTTTTGGCAGATTTATGGCCACGGCATTTCATGGCCGCAAATCCATTTGTGTTGATCATAAACGTTTTTACGTTATCCTCATCCTTTCATGGTCAGTTATGTATTGCAATTAATTTGTGTGAAGCGGATCTTTTCAATTAAGCTTGATTGTAATTCCTTTTTGTGTGCGGTGTCATTTCGCAGCAAGGTTTCGCATACTTATTATTGCTATCATTGATACTACTCTTATTATTGAAGTTGTTATTATTATTATTGTTATGGTAATTGTTGTTATTATTGTTATTATAATTATAATTATTATTATTGTTATTATTATTATTGTTATTATCATTATTATCATTAATATCATTATTATTATTATTATTAATAATTTCATTATTGTTATCACTATTATTATTTTTTGTTATACTCATTATAATTGTCGTTATTATTGTTATTATTACTATTATTATTATTATTATTATTATTATTATTATCATTATTATTATTATTATTATTTATTATTATTATTAATTATTTTATTATTATTGTTAATTGTTATTTTATTGACTGTTGTTATTATTATTAGTAGTAGTAGTTGTATTATTATTACCATCATTCATCATCATCATCATCATCATCATCAGCGGGTGTTCCCCGACCTAGTTTTGGGTTTTATTTATTTATTTTTGGTGAAATTGTATAAACAAAGATGTATTCTTTAACAGACATAGACAGCAGAACCTACTCGTGTCAAGGATATTAGTTTAGAAGGAAACATCTCACAAGTCGATCTTGTCTAGTCGATACACACATCTTTAAGTAGATCACATCTTTTTGTATTAATTTCTAACTCCAGCTTTTCTCCCGCGCATCGTCTGTTTACTCGAGAAAGCCATTGTCATAAGGAGTGTCAGCCATTGTCATAAGGAGTGTCATCGCCGCTCAGCTGGCCCCTCCGTGTGCATGCGGGTCAGCGGCACATCGCCCGTGTCACCAGGCGTCACCAGGCGTTCTCGTCGCCCTTTGAAGTCGCTGCGTTAAGCCGTGCCAGTCCGGAGCGTTGCATTATGTGCAAAGAACGCTGCATGTTGGATTTTAACGCATCGACCGGGCTCGCAACGATGTCGTTCGCTGCACCGTTAGCGGGGGGGGAAATGAGACGGGAGGGAGGGGAGGGAAGGGGAAGGGAGGATAGGGGAGGGAAGGTTCGGTGGGGAGGATAGAGGAAGAAAGGTGGGGGAAAGGCCACAAGAAAAAAGGGGATGATATCGGATGAGAAGGAAGCAGCGCGTGAGTGGCAAAGGAAGAAACAACACATGATGAAATAGAAAGATTGAATCAGGAGTAAAAAGAACAGGTGGAATTAAAATGAATAGATAATTGCGAATCTAAAAAAGATTCCAGACAAAAGACACAAAGGTGCAGGAATCATAAACGAATAAGCTAAATTGCAAAAAAAAAAGAAAAAAAAAAAAGTACAAGAAAAGCCGACTGCAAGTGTAGGAACGAGAAGCTCTATTGGTTTGTGCACTTCTTTTATGATTAGGGACAGCAGCGCGTCCTCTCTCTCTCTCTCTCTCTCTCAATAGAGGAGAGAGAGAGAGAGGTTGCGGCTTCAAAGCAGTAAGTCCGTACATCTCTGTAAGTGCACTAGAACAATACGTATTGCTTCTCCCCCTCGATGCAGCGGGCAGCTCAGGCCCAGACCAACGTGTTCTAAATTGGCGCCATTCCTCAGTGTCGGTTCGTTGGATGATTTAGTAATTATTAAATGATGGCCAGTGCCAGGTGCGCTCGAAGGGGATGCCTGTGACGAGCGGATGTGAGGGGGCGCCTGTGATGGGGATTGAAGGATGAGTATTGGTGAGAGGAATGGAGGGAGAACGAGCAGGGTAAAAACAAAGAAGGAAGAAGGAAGTTTAGGAGCGACAAAGGATTGATTCAGTACACAAAGTACACAAACGGAAGCCACATAAAGGGAACTGGACGCGGCAATGCCTGAAGCAAAAGGCTATAATACCACGGCAATAAAACAGGAAATGAAGTTCCACAGATCAACAGGGAAATTCAAGCGTAGTGACGTGGGGATAGATAGTAGACTGTTTGTGGGGAATATAACGTGCAAAGGGGGATGCGGGGAGAGATGGAGACACAGATAGAGGGACAGAGGATGAATGATATGGGTAAAAGATAGAAGCAGATATAAGAATGACAGAAGTATAGGCTGGTAGAGAGACATATAGACATATAGAGGGAGATAGGACAGGAGATGGTAGACATATCTATAAAATGGCATAGGCAGGCAGACATGCATGCAGACGGACAGACAGGCAGATAGATAAGCAGTCAGACAGACAGACATAGCGGTTCATAAACAAATATGACTGAATGAAAGATGGCGGATGGAGAGACGGGAAACGGGCTGTTGATACGGACACGGAGAGTGGGTCCAAAAGCAGAACGAGAGGTCACACCGCGTTTGAAATCAGCGCTCGATTTAGGAAGCAAGAGCTTACCGTAATAAGAGAGAGGAGAAGGGGGCATGGAGGAAGAGACGGGGAGGGAGCAGAGGGAGGAGAGAAAGGGTAAGATAAGGAGAGGAAGGAGGGAAGGAGAGAGTCAGAACTAGATAGATATAGAAAGAAGCTAAGCAAGAGTGAGAAGTGCCGAGGCAGATCCAAGCGCACAACTGAAGGGACGCGAGGCCGCTCGTCTGAGGATGGCATGGGAGGGCGATCG
>NW_020868565.1:0-5000 GCF_003789085.1 Penaeus vannamei
GGCGAGAAGGAGACCAGGGAGTCCCCAAGAGCGAGAAGGAGACCCAGGAAGTCCCCCAAGAACCGAGAAGGAGCCCAGGAAGTCCCCCCAGAGGGCCGATGAAGGAAGAACCCAAGAAAGTCGCCCAAGAGCCGCCAGGAGACCCAGGAAGTCGCCCAAGAGCCCGGGAAGTGGACCCAGGAAGCGCACCCCGTTGAGCCCGCCGAGGAGACCCAGGAAGTCGCCCTTGAGCCCGAGAAGGAGACCCCAAGAAGTCGCCCGTTGAGCCCGAGAAGAAGAACCCAGGAGTCGCCCTTGACCCGAGAAGGAGCACCCAGGAAGTCGCCCTTTGAGCCCGAGAAGGAGACCCAGGAAGTCCGCCCTTGAGCCGAGAACCTACCCACTGTGCTCTTCACTATCGCAAGCGGTGAATCCTCCTCTCACTCTCAGGTAACCTCCTTGGAGATGCCCTTGAGGCCCGAGAAGTAGGACTCATCACAGTCCCCAAGAAGCGAGGAGACCCAGGAAGTTCCCCAATCGGCCGATTAGGAGACCCAGGAAGTCCCCCAAGCCCAGGCGAGAAGGACCCAGGAAGTCCCCAAAGAGGCCGAGAAGGAGACCCCAAAAGGTCGCCCCAAGAGCCCGAGAAAGGACACCCAAGAAGCCCAAGTCCGGCGAGAAGGACCCAGGAATCCCCCAAGAGCCCAAGAAGAGACCCAGGAGTCGCCCAAGAGTCCCGAGAACGGATCCAGGAAAGTTCCCCAAGGAACCCGAGAAGGAGGAGCAGAAGTTCCCAAGAGGCCGGGAGACCCAGGAAGTCCCCCAGTGGCCCGAGAAGGAGAACCCAGGAGTCCCCCAAAAAGAGGCGAGAAGGAGACCCAGGATCCCCCAAGAGCCCGAGAAGGGAGACCCAGAAGTCCCCCAAGAACCGAGAAGGAGACCCAGGAAAGTCCCCCAGAGGCCGAGAAGGAGACCAGGAAGTCGCCAACGAGCCCAAGAAGGAGACCCAGGAAAGGTCGCCCAAGAGCCCGAGAAGGAGACCAGGAAGTCGCCTAAGCCCGATGAAGGAGACCCAGGAAAAGTCGCCAAGAGCCCGAGAAGGAGACCCAGGAAGTCGCCCCGAAGAGCCCGAGAAGGAGACCCAGGAAGTCGCCCAAGGCCCGAGAAGGAGACCCAGGGAAGTCGCCAGAACCCGAGAGGAGACCCAGAGAAGCCCAAGAGCCGAAAGGAGACCCAGGGGAATTCACCGAGAGGCCCGAGAAGGAGACCCAGGAAGTCCCACAAGACCCAGAAGGGACTCACGGAAGTCGCCCAAAAGCCCGAGGAAGGGACCCGGGAAGTCGCCCCTGTCCACCGCGCGCACCCCGTACGACTTTCGATTCCCTGAGTAGGGAATTTGCATCAATTATGCATTGATCTTTAAGAACTGTCTGACTCCAGGAGGAGAGCTAGCGTCAGTTTAAGAGCGGTCATGCAGAAATTCGCAGTCCTTCACGGGATGATGTCTGTGGTCACAGGCGGGGGGGTAAGGGGACGGTTTCAATTTCCGTGTACTTTTTCCATTATCGCTAATACCATTATTTTATTAGCGAAACAAATTATATATATATATATATATATCATATATATATATAATAATATACTATATATATATGCATATATATATATATAATATATATATAAATATATATATATATATAATATATATATATAAGTATATATAATATGTATATGTATATATTAACTATACTAAATATCTATCTATCTAATCTATCTATCTATCTATCTATCTATCTATCTATCTATCTATCCTATCTATCTACTATATTTATATCTATATATACATATAGAAAGAGAGAGAGAGAGAGAGAGAGAAGAAATGTGTTTAGAGAAAAAGAGAGAGAGATGTAGAGAGGAGGAAGAGAGGAGGAGAAGAGAGAGAAGAGATGAGAAGAGAGAGAGAGAGAGACGAGGAGGAGAGAGAATGAGAGGAAGATAGAGAGACGAGACGAAAGAAAGGAGAGAGACGAGAGACGGAGAGAGAGAATTTTATTATTTTACGTCTTGAGAATGTTTTTGTCTTTCAGTACTTAGGGTTGTTCTCTTCTTCCCCTTCTTCATGCTAATGATCACGTCTCAACGTGTGTGTTGTGTGTAAAAGATTAGAGAGACGAGAGAGAGAGAGGAGGATGAGAGAGAGACGAGAGGAGAGAGAGAGAGAGAGGGGAGAGGGAGAGAGAGAGAGAGAGAGAGATAAGCAGAGAGAGAGAGAGAGAGAAAAGAGAGAGAGAGAGCGGGGGGAGGGGAGTTATTAGGAGAGGGAGTTTTATTAGTTTTATTATGTATCGTCTTTATAATTTTTACATCTAATCTCAGTACTCACTGTTTCCTTCTCTTATTTTTTTTTATACTTTTCTACTATCTTTCATCTCACTCTATCTTTCTATGTTCCCTTCTTCATGTAATAATCACGTAGGGCACCCATTGGAAAACCATTGTTGATGATGAATTTTATCAGAATTTAGGGCCTATCATCTTTGCGCCGATTAATCCAAACAGCCAAAATTCCTAAATCCGCACAGCAATGTCACAATGTTTTAAAGCACTCGCCATTCCAGTCGGGGGAGTTTCAATTCCTAACGTCGTTTGTCCAAAATTTTTTTTTTTTTTTTTTTTTTTTTTTTTATTTTTTTTTTTTTTTTTTTGCGGGCCGGGGGGGCGGGGGCAGGGCAATTGTAAGTTAATATGTTAGATTGGTGAAATTTAGAAATAAAAAAAAACATTTTTAATTAGCGGAACAAGATTTAAATTTAGATATAAATATGGCGGATTATATAAGAGATTCCTTTTATTGCATCTGTGTTTACTGCCATCTCTTTTAAAATTCATTTAAACAATTCAAAAGGGTTTACAAAGCGAAAACTTGAACGTCAGCAGTAGCTAAGATCTGGAGAGAGAGGAGGAGGAGAGAGAGAGAGGAGGAGAGGAGAGGAGAGAGAGAGAGGGAATGAGAGAAGAGAGAGAGAGAGAGAGATAGAGAGGAGAGGAGAGAACGAGAGAGAGAGAGAGAGAGAGAGAGAGAGAGAGAGAGAGAGAGAGAGAGAGAGTCGGGAGGAGGGAAGGGCGAGAGAGAGAGAGGGAGAGGGGAGGAGAGAGACTGAGAGAGAGGAGAGGAGAGAGAGAGATGAAGAGGAGGACGGAGACGAGATAGAGGAGAAGAGAGAGCCGAGAGAGAGGAATTTTATTATCATACATCTTACATCTTAAAATGTTTCTACACTTCTTTTCTTGTACTCAGTCTTTCTCTCTTCCTTCCTTCTCCAATTGTAATAATCACCATCTCACGTGATTGATCGAGCCCGTTCACTGTGTGGAGAGAGAGAGATAGAGATACGTAGATAGATAGATAGAGAGAGAGAGGGAGACGTTAGAGAGGGAGTTTTATTAGTTTATTATTTACCGTCTTTAGAATGTTTTACATATCTCTCCAAGTACTCATTGTTTCTCTCTTCTTTCCCTTCTTCGTGTGATAATCACGCTTCTCATGTGAGAGAGAGAGAAGAGATGAGAGAGAGAGAGAGATGAGAGAAAGGGCCGAGAGAGAGAGAGGAGAGGAGAGAAGGAGAGAGAGGAGAGAGACGAGAGAGAGAGAGAGAAAAGAGAGAGGGAGAGAGAAGAGAGAGAGAGAGAGAGAGGAACGAGGAAATTTTATTATTTTACGTCTTGAGAATGTTTTGTCTTTCAGTACTCAATGCTGTTTCTCTCTTCTTCCCCTTCTTCATGTAATAACTGTCAGTGCTAAGTGTAGGACTATAAAAGTAAGAGCATTTTAATGTCCTGATTTAGTTACATCACCATTTGTTTCAGGAGGATACGTCGTTTAAGGATTATCCTTGAAAAAAGACTCGCTCGGGATCGAAGCGATATATATATTTGTGTGTGTGTGTGTGTTATGTGTATGTATGTATCTAGAAATTACATAAATATAATGTTCGTATGTATATGTATATATAAACATTTTTATATACATATATGTATGTATGTTATATATATATTATATATATATAATATTATATATATATATATATATATATTTATATATATATATATATATATATGTGTGTGTGTGTGTCTGTGTGTGTGTGTGTGTGTGTGTGTGTTGTGTGTGTGTGTGTGTGTTGTGTGTGTGTGTGTGTGTGTTGTGGTGTGTGTGTGTGTTGTGTGTGTGTGTATCTATCTATATGTATATATGTTTATATATATGTATGTATATATGCACATATGTATATATACGAACACATAAAATTTTACATATCTAAAAAAAAATGCATATCATTAGTTCTGTTTCTGAGCTTGCTTTTTCCTCGACATTGTGATTTTTGTGACTTTCACTTCGCATTCACCATATTGCTTTCAATCTGCTCAGGCTGTCCAGCGGCGCTAACGAGCCTCTTGTCCAAACCGCTTGAGGAGGGACGTTGTTTCAGTTCGCACAAAGATAAATTAATTAATTAGATACAATAAAAAAGAGAGAAAAAAAAACAACAGCGGTGAGTGAAACAGCTGATCAGCTGACCATCCACTGCGAGGGAAGAAGCCACGTGATGCCCGTCATTTTATTGGTCCATTTATAGCAATCAGCGATGCAAGCCAAGGAAAAACACTGTTAATTCCACGTTGGAATCCTGAAAACCGGTATAAAGGAAACAGAGGAAGGACAACGGAAATGGTACAATGAGAAGCATAGAGAAATTAAGAGAGGAAGGGAGAGGGAGATGTTTCAGGAGACGGGAGGGAGTGGATGAGGGGGCGAAGAAGAAGAGATGACAGAGCCAGTGTTTCGGCATCTTGAAAATTTCTTGCCATTTTTATTATATATGCAGTTATTTTAGTTTATATTTAGAGAGATAGAAAGTGAGAGACGGGATGTGAGGAGATAGAAAAAGAAGGTTAAAATAAAAGTGAGAGGATTTCAAGAGAAAGAAAAAATGATATTCTACTCATACATCATACATCAGTAT
>NW_020868566.1:7500-11858 GCF_003789085.1 Penaeus vannamei
TTATTGTTTATCATCATTGTTATTATGAGTGTTGTTTTTTGTTGTTATTATTTTCATTACCATTTCCTTACTGTCATTACGATGATCATCATCATCATTAATCATTATTTCATTATTATTTTCATTACTGCTCATTATCATTATTATGATAACAGAATAATACTAATAATGAATATAATTAATAATGATGCTATATGATCGATATTGTATCATTATCATTTGTATTTGGTTATCATGTAATTTTCATAATGATTGTCAATTATTATCATGTTTTCATCTGTCCATCGCATCATTATCATCATTATTATTTCATCTTATTGTTATCCTCGCATTACATTATAGTTTTTTCATTATCACTTATTATCATTATTAATCTATCATGTTTTTTTTTTTTTATCATTGTCATTATTGACATTATCTTTATCATTATCATAATTATTATTATATATTTTATTATCGTTATGATCATTTATTATCATTATTATCGTATTGCTAATTGCTTTAACATCATTACTATCATTATCTCTTATTATCATGTTATACATTTATCATCATCATTATCATTATTATATATTACTGTTATATTATTATTATTATTATTATTTATTTTATTTTATTGCATTAATTATATTATTATTATTATATTATTATCATTATTATTATATCATATTATCATTAATTATTACTGTTATCGTTATTAATATAGTTACATTTTATTTATGTATTTACAATCATGATGATTCCATTTAAACTATTATCTTTATTATTATCATCCTCATTATTGTTATTCATATCATTATCATTTCATTATCTATATTCCATAATTCTTATTTCTTTTTATTAGTATCAATCATAATATCATCATTATCATTCTAATTATCACAATTATCATTATCATTACCATCAATGTTATTATTGGTAGCATTATCATTACAGTCATTATCATTCTTATCATTCTCATTTTCACCTTCATCAAAATCATTATCATATCATTTCTAGTACTATCATCACTATCATCATTCACAATCATTATCACTACGTGTTATTAATATCTTTATTACATACGTCTTAAATATATAATTTCTTAGTCATCGAAAAAACCGAATTTTTTATTACGACTTTTCCCTCATAAGTTTAAAGGTTATAAATGGAATAGAGAGGCCGTGATCTCCTCTCTTCTATCTTCTTAGTTTTTTTCTTCTCTCTCTCCTCTCTTCTCTTTCATTCTTGCATCTATCTCGCTCTCTGTCTCTCCTCTTTCTACTCTTCCTCTCTCTTCCCCATCTCTCTCTCCTCTCTCTCTCTCGTCTCTCTCTCCCTCTCTCTCTGTCACTCTTCCCTCCCGATCTTTTCTCTCTCTCTATCTTTCTCTCTTTCACTCTCCTCTCACCTCTTCCTCTCTCTCTTCCCTCTCTCACTTTTTTCCTTGAATGGCATGAAGAGATGGCTATTGGCCTGGGAAGAATAATAGTGTAAAAACCCGCCGGAGAAATCGATGCCGAGTTTAATTACTTTTAAACTATCGCTGGAGGTAACAATGCCAGGGTAATCACCTTCGCTAGACTGATTAATGATAAGGAAGCCCCTCCCCCTATGCCCCGCCCCCTTTGGCCCCGCCCACCTTTGGTCCCGCTCCCCACATCACTCCCATTCTTTTTTCGTTCCATTTTCCTGCTTTTTTCTCTCTCTTTTTTTTTTCTTCTCCTTTTTTTATATTTTTCCTTATCTTTTTTATTCTTTCCACTCTTTCATTACTCCTTTCTTCTCATTTTGTTCTTTTCTTCCTCCTCTCTCTGTTCTCTTTCTCTCTCTCTTTGATTATTCTGCTCATATTTTCCCGTCTCTCTTTCTCTTCTTCTCCTGTTCTTCTTTCTCTCTCTCTCTCCTTTATCCCTTCCCATCGTTTTTGGTCCTCTTCTTCCTTTCCTTCTCCTACTTTCCTTTTTTCCTTTCTCCTTCACATCATTGCCATTCCTCTCCTCTCTGCTATCCTCTTAATTCCTCTTCATTGTCATCTTCCTCTATCTTCTCTTTTCCCCTCCTCTAAACTGCTACTTATCATCCTGATATCATATCCTTTTCCCCTTTCCCGTTTCCTACTTTTCTTACTCCTCCTCTTCCTCTCCTCTCCTCTCCTCTCTCTCTCTCTCCTCTCCCTTCATTTCTCTCTCCCTCTCTCTCTCTCTCCTCACATCCACCTCTCTCCTCTCTCTCTGCTCGTTTCTCTCCTCTCTCTCTCTCTCTCATCTCTCATCGTTCCCCTCCCCCATTTTCTCTTCCCGTTTCCTTCATTCTTGCTCTGTATCTTTCTCTATCCTTTTCACTCACCTCTCTCTCTCTCTCTCTCTTCTATGACTGTCAACATTGACAAAGTCCAGTCACTCTGTCGTCTTCCTCCTCTCACTCACCTCTCTCTTTCTCGTTCCCCTCTCTCCCCCCTCCCTCTCTCTCTCTCTCTCTCTCTCTCCTCCTCCTTCTCTCATCTCATCTCTCTCATCTCTCTCTCATTCTCTCTCTCCGCTCTCTCTCTATCTACTCTATCTCTCTCTGTCACCTTCTCCTTTCTTCTCTCTCACCTTTCACTCATTTCTTAATCTCTCCCTCTTCCTCCTCCTACTGCAAGAATTTTCAGAAAACTTTGACCATTCGCCAGAAAGAGAAAAAAGAGAGAGAGAGAAAAAAAGCAAAGAAAGAAATGAAAGACTTAGGGAGAAGAAGAGGAAAATGAAAAATAGCTGAAGGTCTTCCTCATCATCTCAGACCCCAAGGGATTAAACAAGAAATAAGTTGATAAACAGAGGAATAAGGAGAGAAGTGAATTGATAAGTAAAGTAAAAAAAACAACAAAAAGTTAACGCAACGAATAGCTTAATAGATTGCAGGAAAATAAGCAAATTATTAGCAAAAGAATATATCTATAAAAGAGATATAACTTTCTCCCTCTCTCTTTTCCCTTCTCTGTCTATCGTTATCTATCTACGAACCGTATCCATAGCGGCGAAAGTAGAACAGGTAGGAATGAGGGTGAACATCTTCATCACACAAAAGACGTATTTCGATTACGTACACGCATTTATAACGTAGATATAATCGAATCCGGTCAGATACATGTATTGTATTGCGAAGATAAAATTCCTCTTTCCTACCTTTATTGCGAAGATAAAATCCTCTTTCCTACCTTCATAGTATCTATTTATGTATTATTCCTCCGGTGGACCTACACCTCTCTCTACGGTCTTTTCTTCTCTCTCTCTCTCTCTCTCTCCTCCTTCTCCTTTCTCTCTATCTCTCTCTCTCTCTCTTCTCTCCCTCTCTCTCTTTCCCTTTTCTCTCTAAGTCTGTCTTCTCTCCCTCTCTCTCCTCTTCTACACTCACCCGCCCTCACCTTCATTTCTTTCCTCCCCTATCCCGACTCTTTCCCTCTCCCTCCCATCCCCTATCCCCCTCTCACCCCCATCCCTTCCTCGCACTCCACCCATCCCCCTATCCTCTAATCCATCCCATCCTCCATCCCTCCTCTCACCCCCCTCCCTCCCCCTCTCCCCTATTCACCCCTCTCCCTAGTCCCTAATCCTACAGCCTCCATATATTTTAATAAAATGAATCCTCAACAAGCTCATTATCAATTTTCTTGGGATTCTCCTCTCGGACCCCTCTGCGAAGAGAGAGGGCTTGGTGACGGCGGTTCCCCTACATGCTCTTGTGGGGATTTTGAGAGTGGAGGCGAGAGAGGAAAGGGAGAGGGAGAGGGAAGGAGTGAGGGAGGATCGGAGGGAGGGAATGTAGGGATGGGAAGAGGGATGGGGGTGGGGGGTAGTGGCGGAGAGGGGTAGGAGTAGGATGGGATGAAAGGGAGATGAGAAGTGCATGGGGAAGGATCGAGGGCGAGGGTACATGAGGGGGAGTGAATGAGGGAGCGGAGGGAAGGGAGAGGAAGAGGAAGGAGGGAAGTTGAGGGATGGGGGTAGTGGAGGGAGGTTGAGGGAGGGAGGGAAGAATGGGTATGAGGCATGGGAGGGTAGAGAGGTGACCATGAGAGAGATAGGAGAGGAAGAGAAGAGGAGAGCAGAGGGTAGAAGGTAGAGAAGGCAAACTGATGAAGAGAGGGAGAGGAGATAAGATGACGGGTGGATAGGGAGCATGCATCGTTGGGAGATGAGAAGTAGAAGATGAGGATAGATGTAGAATGATGGGAAAGTGGGGATGATTGAGAGGGTAGAAGGAGAAAGGAGAGAGATGGAGAGAAGCAGATGTAGATTGAGGAAGGAGAGTATTTTTATTAGAGGATGGGTATTTAAGTAGAGGAGAGGAGATAAGTAGAAGGTAAGAAGAGAGATAAATCGGAGAAAGAGTGTGGT
>NW_020868566.1:21216-38716 GCF_003789085.1 Penaeus vannamei
TCTGTCTGTCTGTCTCCGCCTTTGTGCCTGTCTGTCTGTCTGACTGTCACTGTGTCTGTATATGTCTGTCTGACTGTCTCTGTGTCTGTCTGTCCCTGTTTCTGTGTCTGCCTGTCTGTCTCTGTTCATATATTATATATATATATATATTATATATATTATATTATATATATATATATATATATATATATATATGAGAAGAGAGAGAGAGAGGAGAGAGAGAGAGAAGAAGAGAAGAGAGAGAGAGAACCAGATACAATAATATCTATAGGTTTGTGCGCATGTATGTTAGTTTATATACACGAAGTTACATGCATAACCTGTGCGTGTTAACTGTTTGCGAATCCATGAACATATTTGCGTTTTATGATGAGCAGCAACATGAACATTTTGCGCTGTACCATAAACAGTTACATGAACATTTTGCGCTGTATGATGAGCAGCAACATGAACATTTTGCGCAGTAGTATAAGCAGTTACATGACAATGTTTGCACTGTATCACGAGCAGCTACATGAGCATTTGCGCTGTACCATGAACAGTTCCATGAACATTTTGTGATGTATGATGAGCAGCAACATGAACATTTTGCGCTGTATCGTGAACAGTTCCATGAACATTTTGCGCTGTACCATGAACAGTTCCATGAACATTTTGCGCTGTACCATGAACATTTTGCGCTGAATCATGAACAGTTCCATGAACATTTTGCGCTGTATCATGAACATTTTGCACCGTACCATGAGCAGCCACACGATCATTTTTGCGCTGTACCATGAGCAGCTATTAAGTGACCGCACAGAAGTCCCCTTGACTCATCAGCGACCACTGAGCTCTGCACGCGATACCCTGCGTGCTATGGACAGTCACTGCGCGGCTGTCCGGTTTTACTTTTTACTTGTTATAACTGGTTGGATACATTTCTGGTAAAATGTTTATAAAGACTGATGTAAATGTTGAGGATATTGTTATGAATGTTTTTTTTTTTTTTTTTTTTCAGTCGCGCCAGTTAAAAAGAAAAAAAAAAAAAAATAGATATTGGAATCGCTTTTCACATAGAATTTTCCCGTTGATTTTTTTTCTTCAATACATACGTTCTATATAAATGCTGTGATTCAGATGGATAAAATTTGCTTACAAAAGCATATCTAAAAAATTCCAAATTTTGTCGGGTAAGATCTGAAATTTACATCATATCCTTGCCACTCAAAACATACAAGTGTTTATGCCCGCCGAAAAAACGTCATTTCCCTATTTGTCTTCATTTGCCCAACCAGGCTCTTGATCAGTTGCATGTCTAAACTTCTTTTTTTTTTTTTTTTACTGGGGTGGCCTCAATGAATCATAAAGTACAAACACGCACGCATCTACGCAAGCGCACTCACTCACACATTTTCGAAATTACATTATTATTTTCTCCACAAAAAATATCAAATAAAGATATCTAAATTACTGAGATGACAGTAGATTCTAGGGCGGTTCATGTCACTCATGACGCCCCGTTTCCCATTTTCACATATGAATAACATTAAATGGCTGGTTGTCTGTTGCCCGCGGCATTTAGGTCTATTCCTTTATATGTTAAGAAACGAGACGCTCACTAAGGTCAAAAACCTTATTGGCCATTTGTCTTCCTTTTTTAAGTACCGTATAAAAATCAGGGGTAAACGTTGACCCCAAAGCTAATGTGCTAGTTACGTCCCTGTATGTCAGTTGATGTGTTGAAGTGATATCAGCCATGACTATTCTGGTCGACGCTAAAGCTATCGGGTATATAGCAAGGCACGTACGGCATGAAAAGTGCGAGAAGTTAGAGAGAAGTAGGGATGTTATTACTGAGAATAAAGTATAGCTCAAATAATATACCGTGTTTTTCACTCGTGTTATGCTTTTCGATTTTAGTTTCGTTAGTATGGAATAGATTTTCCTTTTTTTCAGATCTTTTATTCAGCGTTTACTTTGGATGTAATTCATACACATGAATGATATAAGTGCCATGAAGTTTTTTTTCACATACAAGCGACTGAATCTGATATACTCTTTACCAAACGGAAGAGCAAAGGTCTGTTTGTCTATCTTATTGCTCTATAATATCTTCTTATGTACTTGTTTTGTTTGTCATCATTTTATACATTGATCTACTATTTATATTTTATAACTTTTCCCTTACAAGTTCATGGCTACTTGTTTCAATGACATTCCGGCAATACTTCAAGAGAATAGGATCGCTTTCTCTCACGTCTGCTAAAGCCTTCGGACAGAATCACCGGCATTTGTTTCAAACTATAAGCGCCTGGATCCTCTCGAGCCAGATGTAAACAAACACTTCATTTCCCTTATAGTTGACACCGCCGAGGACCTGCCAACTCAGCTGGGAGTTCCTTTCTGTGGCTCTTTTCACCGCTATTTCGCCTCTTTTTCAATCAAGATGCCATGGACGGCGGAGGAGTGGCGCTGCAGTGATCAGAGTGACGTTTCCGTGGCAAATAAGAGGCAAGTGAGGCCCGGCAAGGGTGTGATACGTAAATGTTAGATGTTTACCGTAGTAACCTGTAGTGACAGCTCTGACACCGATGGAACAGGTTCACCGTTGACTTTTTTGCATTTGGTCATGTTGTTTATCCTTTGTTACGTTTTTTATGAGCAGTTGTCAACTCTCTGCAAGTGAATAAGGATGATTGTGTCTGTGGATATTTATTTCTAATGGATGTGTGTGTTTTTGAGGTATCAATTTTAAGTGTGACATCTAGTGCAGTGCAGAGAAAAATGCAAATGAAATGTAATGAAAACATTCTATATAGATGAAGGATAGAGCAGTCTGCTTAATGAAAAATTTATCAAAGATCATAATAATGTGAACTATTAACCTAGGCAAAATTAATGAATATATGTATATGATGTGTCAGGTTGTTTTATTGAGTATAAAATTATCATTTATAGACAAGATAAATGGTAATTTTTTTAGAATACGTTGCCTTAACGCATTGTGAAGATTTTGGTTTCATTGGATTCCTCTCACCAGCTACAGGGTAAATATGTAGGTTTTATTGCGTGGAAGCCCCCCAACCCCACATTCTTGCCCTGATAGCAGGGAGGGCATGAAAGGTACCAGGGAAATTGTGGGTAAGATGTAAATGATATGCCCAGAATCAGTCACTATATTGTCTTATGTAGGGGGCTGCCACCCCTCAACCCCCATCCAGGAAAACAAAGAATCCTCCATGTATTCATGACAGGAGTGATGTTGCCAAGTCTGTCCGATGCTCTCTCCTGTTGTATATTTTACAGAAAGATGAGTTGGAATCCACAGAGTTTTTTAAAGTTAGCGCTTTGGTCCGTAGACTTTCAAAGATGGTAGACACATCCGTAAAGTTTCATTAGCCAGTTTTAAGCATTTTTTGTCCTGGTTTTATGCATTTCTGTTATCTATTCTTCAAATTTCAGCTTGTTTTACCCTATAATTTCCGTGATATACTTCATGACGTCCCCTGCTGTTAGGACTTAACAAATCAAGATTGCTGGCTGTGATTCCTATGGAAATGATCATCAGATTCGTTCTCATTACATGAGAATAAATCTGATGATATAGATATTGTCTGGGAAGTTCCGATTGTCATATACGGTAGAATAACCAGTTTAGCTTAGATGTATTATTATTATGGTAAATGACCAAAGTTAAGGCCACATTGTTAATTAGTGAACCCTTATTGGTGTTTGCTAATGAAATATAACAGGTATAGTAAATAGATACATGAATAGCTAAAACCCTCCATAGTTTGCACAAGAACTTGTGGTGAGAAATTTATTCATTGTGGGGCCTTCACCTCATCTTTGTTAGGATGTCACTTGGAACGTGTATTATTCAGACCGATTTGGGTTCTGTCTCTCTGGTTAGCTATGTTTGAGATTTTTCATTCTGGGGGAGCAGCAGGCATGTTATAAAGGGATTCCTATTGGGTGTAGACTCCTAGTAATGACAGAAATGTATAAATATCGCTTAAACTAAGCCCAGTACTGTTCTTTTTCTACCCCTTGCCACACCCCAAAGCTGAATTCCCATGAAGGAATAGGTGGAGGTCTTTGTCAACTCCTAGCAATTTCCGACTTGAATGATTATCAAAATCTTTTAAGTTGCACCAGAAACACTTGGAAAAGCATGTTCTTTATCTTGAAGGAGATATTGGTTTAAAGTAACTTCACTAAAACAACTTTGAATAAATTAATGTATAGTAACATGTTGCCTGACTTAGATATATTAAATACATATCATAAAAGGTACTATAATGGTTGTACATGCAAATGTTGAAGTTTTAGATATTTATGACTATTATATGTAGTAGGACCATTGCAAGGAGAAACAAAAGAAAGGAAGAAAGAAAAAAAGGAACACATAAGATGACAGTAACTACCAGACAGGAGTGCTAAAGTCACAAGAAAAAAAAGCAGTGTCAACAGGCAGGCTCTGCAGCTAAGCCTCCTTATCCTCCAGTGTGAGTTAATCCTTATCATGCAGCATACAACTTACCTGAATGGTAACCCTGTAAAAAAGCAGAACCATCTTCCACATCTCTGCTGAAGGTAAATGTTTCTGGTCCTTACCAACTATGGCAAACCTTAACTCTCCATAGTAAGATATGCCAGGGGAAATGCAGTGACTGAGAGGGTATCTGGGGACTGAACCTGCTTTCTTACTTTGACTTTCATTTTTAAACTCGTTCACTTTTACATTGGCTGGTATGAGTGATTTGTTCGTAACTCCCTCTCCTCCTTAAGAAACCCTGGGGGGGTATTCATGAAAGGTCTATGACTGTTCTTTTTGATTTTGTGTATGGTTTGCACTGCTGCCACATCTCAAGTTAAAACTGGTAATGGAACAAACATGTAAATTATTATAGACCCTATTTTGATAATGGTTTTATAATAGTATGATAAGGTAAATATGGTAATAAATCATGCTTATATCACAACGGTAATATTACACATATAGTATATTTGAATTAATGTGGCATCCTATGTTTATTGTCATTGCATCATTTGTAAAGGCAGGCACCATTACGACTTACTACGGGTGTCCCACATATGAAACACCCGGAAAAGTAAACATTGCCAGGCGTCCGCTAGTGCAATGCGAGATTGGAGCATGTGCTCTGATTTTGTCGCGTGTGGTGGGTGGAGTGTGGGCAGGTTGCCTTACTCGCCTGAGTGCTGATTTTGAAGCCGCCTGGAAAATATTATTTTCGGCTTATAAATGTACCGTCGCTAGTGGGTCAATATTTGATGATTTATCAAAAGTAGCCTCGAAGGTTTTCTTATTTCCAAAGTGGAATTATCTTCAGCAGAGAAAAAATTGCATAAAATAGATTAAAGACTGTCCTTATGTATACGGATAAAATTAAAGACAGTCCTTATGGATGTGAATAGAAAATGAATGTAAGATATAAGAAAGGATTAAATTAACATTTGACATTAAATTAAATGGGGCTTCCAAGTTTTTTCTCTCATATTTGAAGCAGAATTATCTACAGGTTTGTGTAACTTTGCATAGTGGTATTAAGAACAGTTTTTGTGCACTTGAGACACTTCCACACCTGTCCTAAAGCTTTGACCAAGCCAAAGACAAAACTGCTAGTCAAAGACATTTTCATGAGCAGTCTCAGACAAATATGCTGTGTCAAAAGTAGAAAAAGATAATCACACATCAGTTATGATAAACAGACTTTGGAGGCCCATTCTGATATATTGTCAACCATTAATTGATCTACTTTCAACATATTTTCAGTAATTTTCTATTCAGGAATATAAATGGCACCATGCAGTTTCACAGCTGATTCATTGGCAACATACCAGGGGTTGCCCAAATTTTAGTTGAATATATAAAATGTTTGATACTATTATCATTATAAAAGTAAGATTTATTGCAGTATGTATTTTGAACCCATTGCTACAATCAGTTCTCTTCATACAGTATATAACAATGTAAATGTTTGTTCTATTACCAACTTTGAGATGTGGCAGCAGTGCAAATAAGAGACAGAATCACAAAGAACACTCATAGACCTTTTCTGAATACTGCCCTGGTATGCAGGAATGCATCCAGTGTTGTTAGCTGGAATAATTGAGTTTAGTGGTCCTTTTAGAAAGAATTACCCAAGTTACTACTAGAGAGATTGAAAATGAAGTTTCTGCAAGTAAATATAACATTTATTAAACAATATATTGTATACTTATAATTTGAAGCAATAAAATGAGTTTTTATGTATACAAATAGTAAAAAGAATAAAAAAGACAAAGCCATGAGGAGACAAGTATGTGTGTGACTCGGCAAACCTCATAGCAAAAGAGAGTCAAGGATATTTGTGTAGCCTCCACACTTTGCACTCCTGCAAAGGCCAACAAACCTCCTTGTACATTTGGCAAGGTAGAGCTTAGAGGGATTCCTTTTTGGTAAGGAATCGCCAGGGAAGTTTATAAGGTGTATCTTCCCACCAATTTGGAAAATGTACCCATTCTGCATCTGTCATTTACTAGTGCATCCAGTCTGGTTGATTTACATTTGGAAGTTCTCTGAAAATTATTTGGCTAATTATTTTGCACCCAAGGTCTCAGAAAAAAGTGCTGGGTTCACAAGTCTGGTCTTGCCAGAATTACTTGCTAAAGGTTTATTTGCTTTTACTGGAGTTTAACTATGTTAAGGTGATATTGAGTTTAGCCATTGCTTTGAAATGGACTTCCTCTTTTTCCATAACGCTTGCTATTATTCAACTCTTTAGCGGGTAATGAGGCACTAAGGGCAATGTTACCAAAATAATGTTTGGGTGTGTTACTTGTTATTGAAGTTTAGTCATTAGTTTCAGCTATGTCATGATGTTCAATATATTCGTATTTAGATTTTAGGAAAAAACTGTTTTGTTAACAGAAGTTAAAATTTTTCATTTATGCCCAGACATCTGAAGTACCACAGAAGCACATCCAGGGTATTACAATATTTTTTTAGTATATGCCAGTCATGTGCTTTAGAGCCAAGAAATATTTCATATAGATTTTGATGTAATTAGAATAATGTTTCATTTTTAATGAAATCATTAGCTAATTTTTATCCTTGTATCCCCTCCCCTATTTGTAAAGAGGTGGCTGTCTTTGGAGGTAAAAATATGTCAGAGAAAAAAAAAATTGCGTCTCATTACCAGAAGTAATTAGAAAGGGATATAGATTGGTTTATTAATGGGAAATAAAAAAGAAAAAGAAAGAAGCAGGGAATAAAAAAAGCATTCTGCAAAGCTTATGTACTGAGGCTTTCACATAGTCAATTTACTCGCAAAGGTCAGCAGGCTGTGGCCATTTCCCATAGGCATAGTCATGGTTCTCTCCTCTTTTTGATTTGAAAGGAATATGATCAGTGAAATAGGGATTCTGGTACTATATAGCATATATTTCATCCCGCCAAACCCTTCATCTCATTCTCCCTGCACGATATTGATAATGATGTCATAGAGTAATCTAATATCTCACTATCTTTTTATCCTTTTGGTAGGTGTAATTACATATAGATGTGAATATTTTGTTTTATGGTATAGATATGTATATTATTGCTTTATATTTCTTATTTGCATTCTGGTTGTGTTGATGCATAGGTGGGTGGGTGAATTTATCAGATCATCTTCTCTTTATTTCTTTCTTCCTTCCATTCTCTTTTTCTCTCTCCTTTGTCCCTCTCTGCATACCACTGTGCCTTCACATCTACCGTCTTCCCCCTCTTCCTTCTATCCTTCCTTCTTCCAACTTTCCTCCAGTCCTTTCCTTCACTCTCCTTTCCACCCTGTCCATCAAGGAAGCCATTAACCCAAAGATGAAAAGTGTAGCCGTGGCACCAGTTAATCCTTTTTCCTCTATATTCGAGCAGCTAATTAACTACACTATCAAGTAGCAGTTCAAAGGGTTGAAGGAGTCCCCCTTCATCATTTCTTTTGATAGCTGTTCTCTTTTATGTTCCATGGACACACGTGGTAGGTAGAGGCAATATCATTACTACATCATAATCTGAGTGAAGCAGTTCTTACCTCTCGTATCCGAGATTTCATTTGTATGCCCCATACTTTTTTATCCTGATGCCTAGAGATAGATAACCATGAGTGAAAGAGAGTGTGTGTGTGTGTGTGTGTGTGTGTGTGTGTGTGTGTGTGTGTGTGTGTGTGTGTTGTGTGTGTGTGTGTGTGTGTGTGTGGTGTGTGTGTGTGTGTGTGACAGTGAGTGAATGAGTGAGTGAATGAGTGAGTGAATGAGGGACAGAGGGAGAGTGAGAATAAGTGAGCGAGCGACTGAGTGAGTGAGTGAGTGAGTGAGTGAGTGAGTGAGTGAGTGAGTGAGTGAGTAGTGAGTGAGTGAGTGAGTGAGTGAGTGAGTGAGTGATGAGTGAGTGATGAATGAGTGAGAGTGAGATAAGTGAGCAAATGAGTGAGTGAGTGAGTGGTGAGTGAGTGAGTGAGTGAGTGAGTGAGTGAGTGAGTGAGTGAGTGAGTTAGTGTGAATGAATTGGTGAATGAGTGAGTAGGTGAGTGAGTGAGTAGGTGAGAATGAGAATAATGAGCGAATGAGTGAGTGAGGGAGTGAGTGAGTGAGTGAGTGAGTGAGTGAGTGAGTGAGTGAGTGAGAGTGAGAATAAGTGAGCGAATGAGTTAGTGAGTGAGTGAGTGAGTGAGTGAGTGAGTGAGTGAGAGTGAGTGAGTTGGTGAATGAATTGGTGAATGAGTGAGTAGGTGAGAGTGAGTAGGTGAGAGTGAGTAGGTGAGTGAGTGAGTGAGTTAGGTACATTCAATCTCAGTAATTTAGTATTTGATACTTTTATCACTCTTTACTGATATGCTCTGTTTAAAAAAAAACTGTAATATATATTATTCATTCTCAAGCATTTCATTGTGTCACATCATTCCTTGTATCTCTATTGCAGATTATTAACCTTGATAAAAAAATGTTATGTCATATAGAAGCAAAAACAAGCTGGGCCTTGGCTCCCTTATTGTGCTAATCACCATGACATCAGCATTACATTTAATCCATGAAGCACACACTCGTCTTTCACTCGCAGACGTTTCTAACTTATTCTGAATAATTTACTTGGTTTTTGTTGATGTTCTTAAGTCTTTTGCTGCTTTGCTTTTCATGTTGTGAATCCTTGTTCCTTTTTCTGGACTCACCTGCTATTGTAATATGGGATTTTCTTTTTGTAATGACCTTTTTTTAAGTTCAAGTCATTTGATAGACTTTGTCATTTTTATGTATATAATTTGAATAGGTTGTCTTTGATATTTGTCTTGTTGTGTAGAAAATGTTTCCATGAGGATGAAAGACATAAAACTTCACGTAATAAAAAAAAAATCTTTGATGGAGAGTTGAAAAGCGTGATTAAAGCCCCTTGTTTTGCATATCATGTTAAGAATTGTTTCTCTCTGCCTTCTACCTTCTCACATACTAAACAGTGACCTCTTGGCAGGTGTGGCAAAGAGAAGAGAAAAGATAAGAAGACAGAAAAGAACAAGAACACCAAGTGACAAAGGGGGGAAGAAAATACAAAGGTCTGGAGAGAACAGGAAATTTTGAAAATAACACATGAATTCTGCAGCCATGTCTAATGAAGGGAGAGCCGCCAAGATCCTTGATGCCTTGCAGAATGACCTCAAGTCCCTCTGCATGGAGACCAAGAAAAGATATCCTCACATTAAAGATGTAAGTGCAGGAGCATTTTGTTGTATTCAACATAAAAAAAATTCCATCTTGCTGAATAGTCTATGTATCTAATTTATTTTTTCAACACTATATCTTTTTATCACAGATTCATATTATTTAACCCTTCATTTTAGTCCTGTGAGGAAGCCATCATCAAAGTCCGAGGGGCAGCGATGAACCCCCAGTCTTCGCTGGCCCAAATAACCTCTCAGATACTTTACCCACTTGTGCAGGCTGCAGAAACGAAGGACCCAAAATTGTTAAGGTAAAGCTTAGCTACAATGTGACATTTTCTTTGTGAATAAAGAAATAAAAGTTGTAACGTATTACAGAAATTAATCGTAATGGCTCTCATTTCATGATTTTTTTTCTGTTTGATAATTGATAGCTTGATAATATAATGATATATAAGACTGATTGCATAATATTTCTCACATATTAATACCAAATATGTATTCATTTATTACCATAAGGATGACTTTCCTTAGGATATTATAAAGATTAACATTATATGCTTTTTATCACTACAGCTAGCTTTAGCAATAATGCAACGCCTAATAGTGGCTGATGTTGTTGATGAAAGTAGTGGAGAGCATGTTGTGGAGACACTGTGGATGCTGATGGAAACAGGTGTGGAGGAGCTCAAGGTTCTCCAGACGGTGACTTTATTACTTACTACAAGCACTGTGATCCAGGGACCAAACCTTGCAAAGGTGAGATGATGTCTGTGATGTGTTTGGCTTTTGTTATGCCATAGTGTTTTGTGTGTTTCTTGAGAGTTAGATGCAGAGATAATATCTAAACCAAGAATAGGGGCTTGTTGAAAAGTTAGTTTTAAGTGGGATGGTTATATGCAAATTTTGAAGTGTGTGTACACTTTGCTGTTCAATTTTTGGATATTTTTATATTTGTCTACAAATAGATGAGTACATGATAAAAAGAAAAAAAACAAAACTCATACAAGGATATATTTCACATATATTTTATGTGAAGTCCTTCTTTAAATTTTGATTTTATTTCTTACTTATTACACAGGCAATGCTTGTACACATGTACTGTATCTAATACACATGTATTGTATATAAAAGTATATAGTCACTAAGGAGCAATTATGGTGTGGTCACACAAGCATTTTTCAAATGAGGTAACTTGAAGTTTTCCACTTCCCTCATCTTCTAAGTTCACATAATCTACTACTTAGTCACAAGCAGAAGCAGATGATATGGATCATTTAGCAATCGGTGAAATGGGCATGGCAAGAGTGTCTGGAGTCAGCAAAGAAAATAATACTTAACTACACAAATAAGGATAATCATATATGATTAAGTAAATATGATTTTTAAATAGATATTGTATTTTATTTCCTTTATTTTACAATTGTTTGTTATTTTTATATGGAAATCAATTTGAAAGTATCTATGACATCATTATTGTTTACATACGTGTGTCTTCCAAGTTCCTCAGAAAAGCTTCTCTTTATTCATCCTCGGAGCAAAGTTCTTGCAACAGATTATAATATATACTTTTACTATTCTCTGCAACCATGGACGAACCCTGATACATTGTTTTAATAATCGTTAAGCCTCCATTTCTACATAAGATGACAAATAACCTGCTAGGAGGGCCATGTGGGCAACCATAGATGCCATGTGTGATGACTAGCAAGTGGGGAAACTACCCACAGAATAACATCGAACGATGGATGATATCACAAATGGGTTGCTGAAAAAAGCGCTTGTGTGGCTGAGCCCTTAACCTGACTTTACCTGTTAACCACATTCCTTGAATTTTTAGGAAAAAGAGGTTTTATCCTATTATCCTGAGCATTATAATGATGGTGGTAATCATGATGATGATAGTAAAGAAATTAGTAATGATACTGTCAATAATAATAATGTCAATAATAATTGTGACAATACTGATACTGTCATTATTGTTAATGTCATTGATGATAATTTCAATAATAATAGTGTTAATAATGAAAGTGTCAATAATAATAGTGTCAGTAATCATAATGGCAATAATGATGAAAGTAATATAATAGTAATGATGATAATAGTGATTATAATAGTAATGACTACAATAGTAATGATTATAATAGTAATGATTATAATAGTAATGATTATATTAGTAATGATTATATTAGTAATGATTATAATAGTAATGATTATAATAGTAACAACAACAACAACAACAACAACAACAACAACAACAACAACAACAACAACAACAACAACAACAACAACAACAACAACAACAACAACAAAACAACAACAACAACAACAATAATAATAATAATAATAATAATAATAACAACAACAACAATAATAACAACAAAATAGTGATGATGATGATGATAATGATGATGATGATAATGATGATGATGATGGAAGAGTGGTGTAACTAATTACAATCAAATAGGGTTATAATTGACTCCTTGGTGTCTAAATGTGGGTGAACCTGTCAATGTGCAAACAAATAAGTAAAACAATGATATTGACAACAGCAGTGATGGTAGTGTTGGTAATGATTATAATGATTGTTAATTTAACCTCTTTCTCTCAATAATTCAAGGAATTATGTAAATAGATGAGGTCTAGAAATTGACTCTTGGTTGACTAAGCCATCTGTAAATAAATTAAACACATAAAAGAAAAGCACGGTGGACAGAGTATGTTCCTGGCATAGGGGGTTAAAATTATTTGATTTAGTGAAGTTGAATGTATTGATATTCCTCTGTTGTTCCATGAAATCAACATGCTATGCCTGTAGAATATGTAAACCTTTAATTTTTGTATATGAATTTTTCTTTTCAAGTATATGGAACTTTTTATTTTTATTTTTTATTTTATTTTTTTCACATTTCAGGCACTAGTTTTATGTTTTCGACTACACTTCACTAAGGATGCTACTGTTGTAAATACTGCGAGTGCCACAGTGCGCCAGCTTGTGAGTGTAGTGTTTGAAAGGGTTGTTGCAGAGGATGCAAAACACTATCAAGAGGAGGAGTAAGTGCTTCACGTTTTTATTTTTTAAGGTTTTATTTTCTTTCTTGCAAATTTTGTTGATACATCATATTAATTGTGCTGGTTGGTTTATTGGTAAATACAAAATTTATTTCATTTGTGCAGTCTCATATTTATTCATGTGCTTGATATTTCTGTTTTTTGGCATGAAAGACTATGCCCCATGGTTATATTTTACAACCCTGCCATAATTTCTCTTGATAGAAGACCATAGCTGGTATTTATAAAAGTTCTGTCATTAGGAAATTTTAACTATTGGGTTTTCTAATACCAACTGAATGGAGATATTCTAAGAATACCTTATGTGTCATAGACTTGCTAAGAGCAAGTCTAAGACAAATAAGGTATAAGATGATAAGATAAATAAGGTAAAAAAAGAATTACAAGAGCTTATGATGTGTTCCAAGGGCAGAAGGGAATTCCTAAGTGGCCAAGATAACTAACAACCAATACATTTCTGTTTACTTGTTGAAATCTTTCCTTCCTTTTAATATAGTTTCAGAGCAATGTTAGAATGTTAAACCCACGGAAATGTAGTTTAAGTGCGAAGGAATACTTTTTGGGACCAATTTTGGAAGAATCATTCTGAGAATTCAAAGAGCAAGGAATTACTATATTATTAATTAATGATTTTAATCAGTATGATATAATGATTCTTTGATATGAATATTAATATTGTAAACATTGATGAGGATAACATTTCAACTTAAAAAGAAAATTCATTAGCTATTTACAAGGTTGTTTGAATGAAGTTTAGGCTACACTAGATACTATCTAACTGATTGATTGATTGTAAAGCTTTTACTTCAGTTTGTTGGTTGGAAATCACTTGTATCGTATTTTCATTATTTTTCTAATAGTTCTTACTATGATATGCTAAAAACAGCTTACAACCAGTTTCAAATCAGGATATGTAATTTCATGATAATCTCAATTTTGATATGCAAATCATACCATTAACCCACTAACGACGGGTGTCCCACATATGAAACACCTAAAAATAAACATTGCTGGCGTCCCGCCAGTGTGACGCTGTATCAGGGCTCGCGCTCTGACGCAGCAGCAAGCCGTGGCTGGTGGGCTGAATCTTTTAATTTTCGTCTTCAAAAATACTGCCGTTAATGGGTTAATCTCCATGGACATGTATTAGTCATATGATGAGCTTCAGAATGTGAGTGAAGATGAAGATAAACAAGGAAAAGTGAAATCATACAAAGAATTGCTTAAATTATATTTTTTACAAATTGATTAATTTGTTTTTATGCTACTTTTATAGTCGTGTTTTAATTCCAAATTTTCTTTGACAATTCTAGAAGATTTTTTCATGCTTGACAGAGACATTAGAACATTTCTTGAGAATATATTTAAATATTGGCACTGATGTTTCCCTCCTACAATGATTTTGCTAACTTGTCTCCAAATTGCCAGGGGAAACAAAAATGACTCAGATGAGAGCGTGAACCTTGAGGAGTTGAAGGTGTTGAGTTCCAGTCCACCGAAGACGTTGAGACCTGCTGCAGCTGACGCGTATCTCATGTTCCAGGTACAAGGATCGTACTCTCTGCTCCTTATGCAGTTTGTTAAGGAACTATATATATATATATATATAATATATATATATATATATATATATATATATATATATATATATATATATATATATATATATATTTATATTGAGATGAATGTCTTTGCATAGATGTTTCTTCTTCTTGTTTCCTTTTTAGAATGTCATTGATATGTTAATTCACACAGTTCTTACATACTGTTGAATGAAGTTTTATTACCTCCCATACACCAGGGAGACGTCAGATAATGTCTTATCATGTTATATCCACTAACACCAGGATGACATTGTGTCATGTGCAGTCAAGCCAGTGCTAAGCTATGCACACTAAATAGTTGTGCATGTGTTTGGCCGTGCATTTATTATGTCAAAAGTAGCCTTAAACTCTCTCTTTAAACCTCATTACCTAAAAATTGTTTTATGTTGTAGTCAAGTCAAGTCAAGTCAAGAGTGGGGTAATTTTGTGTTTCCTCTGCTTCTGATTTTTTCCTCGAGCAGCTGACTTCATATGCACCTGATGCATTGGGAGCTCCTGTTGTGACTGGGCTAAGAATGAACAGACACAGGAATTTTGATTGTATTGTTGAATAAATAGGTGAAGGTTGAATTTATTACTTTATTATATATTTAAGAAAATAGCAAATGAGATTGTTAGTATCCTTGCTTAAAATTATGGCAGATAATTGTTATGGAGATAGAACAGGAGTATTGCAAAGTGTTCTTGAAACACCATCTTCCATTTTTTTAAAATTTATTAGGAAATGTAAGCACTTTGCATATATATTTTTTACAACACTGCTATCTCTCATGAATGAAATATTGTTTGACCTGTCTCTTCCCTTTATAGGACCTGGTGCAGCTTGTGAATGCTGACCAGCCCCTATGGTTATTGGGTCTCACAGAGATGACCCGCACCTTTGGCTTAGAACTCCTCGAGTCCGTCCTTACAACATTCCCGGCTGTTTTTTACCATGTAAGTGTTTAATGTGATTTTGTATTGTGCCTTTAAATTTTTTTTTGATTCAGTTTTTAAATTAATGATTTTGTTTATTTTTTTATGGTATTATTTTTTTATTATTATTTTTTTGTATTCACCTTTAATTCTCAATTTGCCTAGGTAATCCTCACTTTTTTCTGCTTAGATTCCTTATCACTGCAAGAGTTTCTTAGAACTTTGCTCTGTATGCAGTGAGAAGCAATGCTCTTTATGATTTATTTTATCTATTTTTATTTTTTTATATTTTTTATTTATTATTTTCTTGTTAGTGTAAAGCCTCTTTAAAATTTCAGTCTTCAAAAACTTTTTCCCCTACATCTCTTTCTCCTGTCTTCACTCAAAATTTGAAGACAGGTTCAGGACTGTTCAGGATGTTAAAACTATGTTAGTATTTAAGAATATATAAAAGAGACTTATTTATGTGTGATGACTGTGTTAAATGAAAGTGATTTTCACACTAGTTTTAGTTGGAGAATTCAGTCCTGTGCTAAGTTATGCATTAGGATATTAAAAAGAAAACATTCATTTGTTTCACTGCATGCTCTTTCATTTTTAATGATCGTCATAATTGCCAAAGAGACAAAGATTTATTTAGATAGTGCAGATGACCAGTTGTCAAGTAGTTTGTTGATTTTATGGATAGTTCTAGACCTATTCATGTATTTCACACCGAACTTATGTTTTTGAGTAAATGGTAGTACATTGTTAGGCATTGTTAGGTATACCTATAAAGAAACATGCATTTGTGTCCAGTAATGAGAACAAATATTGTTTAACTCATCAGACTGCATTAGGGCCTCCCAAATTAGATTTAGCTTTCTCTACACAATTTCAGCCTGGATGGTAATTCTTTATTTATAATTCCTTGGCTATTGCTTCTCTTATTGTATTTGTAAAGTTCTCTTTATATGGATTAAACTAGAAAATTCTAAATTTAGATTTTTTATTTTAGAATTCAACCTATGAGACAATAGTTTTATTGCTCTTTACTCTAGCCAATGAAAGTATTTGTTTTTTCAATGCTTCAGATTTTCTGGTTGTTTGTGAAGTCTGGAGCACTTTTTCCTTTTTCATTATACTACTATCATCAATGCATAACCACTACGATTCAGGTGATGTGACCATCACATCATGAAAAAAATTGGCTTGATTGATGGGTGATGTAAACATGCTGTCATGGGAAAAAAGGAAAATGGTATAATACCATCTGGATAAAGCAAATTAAAAGACAAATATTAAAAAAAAAATAGATAAATGCTAAAAATGTTTATGCAAAATAGAGGCATAGAGTCTTGTTACTGCACATGAGTGTTCACATATGCCTGGCCTACACGCACACACACACACACACCTGGAAGAGCAGCCACTTATGTAAGCCTAGTGCTCATATTTTGGTCCATGTAATTGCTGCGAAGCAACCTGATTCAAGGGGTTAATGGTAACACCGTTCATCTTACATTCAATATGTTTGTATGGAGCTTCAACCTTTTCACAAATACATTTGGGGGCTAAATTTATATTAAAAAAAGAAAGTGAGGCAGTCTACTGCCTTACTAAAAACTAACAGGAAAACTTTAAAGAGGTTTTACAATGTTAGTGATTTTCTTACTTAATGATTTATGACTTTAATTTACTGCACTATTGGACATCTAATTCCCTCTCCTCCCTTTATTCTGTTAAACTAATTTTCGAAGATCAATAGAAGAGCTTGATCTGTATTTTTTTTCATTTTTAATTTCTTTTCTTTTAATTTTATTGCTACCATCTTTTTGTTTACATTTGCGTTAAAAGACAGGCTTTGACGAGGGGATGAGAACGTTTGGTCTGGAACTGCTTGAGTCCATCCTCACCACTTATCCGACCATTTTCCATGATGTGAGTCTCTTCACCCCCTCCCCATTCGCCTACTCCCTCTGCATGCCATTGCTTTTGTTTGTCTGGTCATGCATTTTCTTGTTCCAATGATTTTCTTTTTCTTTGTGATTTGGGAGAAGAACTTGGGTCATATTTTTCGATGGTGAGTCGGGTGGTTTTGAAGTCTTGTGGTTGGAGGAGTATCTATAGAAATGAAAGGGAAGAATTGGAAAATATGTAGACCTATAGTATGAAGTATATGGTATGAGGAACAAGGAGTTTGTAAATGGTAGGAATAAAAGAGACAGTTTTAGGCTGTCTTTGGCCTGGGAGTCT
>NW_020868566.1:43716-61216 GCF_003789085.1 Penaeus vannamei
TGGGTAACACTTTTAGAGGTACAAGCTTTAGTTAAAAGGAAATATTTATAGCATTTATATTTCTGGCAGGAGTCTTTCCTAATCCGTTTTTTTTCTATCAGGTTTCATCTTTAGAAAACTGACTCATTCAAATTTGATTTATGACATTTGATTTATCACTGTCTTCCTTATTTACAGGACATCGTAAACAGCTTGGGATCCTTTGTCAAATCCCTCTTCATGTCCCCCAGTCAAGCATAACTTCCCAGTTGGCTGGGGGAGGGCAGGGAGGAGGGCAGGGACAGTCGCCGGCCATGCTAGCTGGTATGCCTGTAGGCCCTGGTGTCTCCCCACAGCCTGCCTTTTTCTACAGGGTGTTTATCTTCCTCTGTGTGTCAATATTCCCACAGGGCAGGCAAAGTCATCTTAGTAAGTGTTTTGTAAGAAGTGGAAATGTTGCTGTAGTTTAAGATGATAAAGGATTTTACTGCATAGGTTAGATGAAAAAAACTCTTTGTATTGCTATGAATATTTGTCCTGCTCTCATTTTAGGAATTACCAAATAAAATTTTGTACCCCATAATTTGAGTGACTACTTAACTTTCATATGCCCTAAATTATTATTTTATCCATGTATTGACTCACTGATTATCAGCCCTGAAGGTCACATCAGGGCCTAGCTTGTTAGGCAAGAGCAAATTTCCTAATGATGAATATCTCTCCTAGCCTTGAAATGCTGGATAAGCTGGAGCCTCCAAACATCCCAGATGGCTATGGTGTAAGTGTTGCCTACTATTGCCTGCTGGACATCATTCGCTCCATTCACTTGGTGATGATGGGACCTCAAGCTACAAATGATGGCCAAACAGGTATACTTTATTTTATTCTTATGAATGTACGTTTGAATATGTGAATGAATATTTAATTATAAGGTATTTCAAGCATTCAAATAAATTTTTTGTTGCATTTTGGCTTTGCATGTTTTAATTTGTTTATTTTTTACATTAATTATTTAAATTTTGTTGTAAGTCTTAAATTTTTGTTTTCTCTGAACAAAGGTTTGTGACTTTGCTTGAGAATATGACGAAAGAAACCAAAGGAATGTTATGTTCCTTGCATGCAATTATGATATTTGCAAGATTAAAGAAAATGTTATTTTTAGCATGGCAAAAGACTAAGCCATTTATTTGCTATTTACAATAACTATTCACAGGACTAATGGATCAGTACAAGCCAACGGAGGGTGACAGGAAGATCCATGAACAGCTGGTGAACTCTGCATGGTGTGGCCTCTTGTCAGCACTGACTGTGTTGTTAGAAGCCTGCACAGATGAAGCTGCACAGAAAATATACTTAAAGCTATGCAGGTGTGTTTAATTGTCTGAAGTGATAGAAAAGGAAAGAGAAGAGGGGAGGGAGGGAGAGAAGTATATGTTTTATAAGTTTTAATACTGTCATGGGCTCTTTACATGGTATTGTTATGTTCTTAAGAGCATGAAAATGAAAAGTTCGTAAAGCATCAATCAAGTATTGTTTTCTGCTTTTGTTATCTGGAAGTAGTAAGCAACTTTCCTCGTTTGTTCCAGACCTTTGCCAGTTTAGCAGGTAAACTAGAGCTGACAACCCCTCGTGACACCTTCATCACAGCCCTTTGCAAGTCATGTCTGCCACCACACTACACTTTGACAGTCCTCAATAATGCGAGTGTTGCAGCTGCATCTTCATCAATGTCTCGGGGGCATCAACGTTCACCCAGTGCCGAATCTCAGCACCGTACTATGACGCTGAGGTATGTCGCTATATTGTGTAGATTTAGTAGATGCCTTCCTCATTGCTATTGCATATAGAAACTTATTATGGAAGAATATTCATCAATATCATGAATGACAGAATATTACAAAAATGGAGTTTAGACCTGTCTTATTTCTTTACATGAGATTTATTTCTCCAATTTATCTTATATCGAAAACTTCTTTGTCTTGGCATGCAATTAGTAAGGTTTATAATTTTGTCTATACTATACATAATGGAAGTGATTTACAGTAGCAGTACTCCTTACAGGTACGACACCAGGTAGTAGCTGTGGGGACAGCTCTCGCAACCCCATCTTTACCTGTAGGAGCACAACAGGGCCAGTAATGCTTACCAACAAGAACCTGCAGTGCATGAGAGCGACACTCTCAATGGCCCACTGCCATGGGGGAGTCTTAGGGGCAGCCTGGCATCTCCTTCTGACAACACTGCAGCATCTTGTTTGGATTTTAGGGCTCAAGCCATCCACAGGGGGTAGTTTGAAGGTGAGGCTCTAATAATATTTTTCAAGTGTAGATATATTAATTTTCCCAAAAATGTGTCAATGAATAAATTATGTAATGAGGATTAGAATGAAGAGTATAACCAAGCACAATATCTTTTTAAACACTAAAAGATAGTATAACAAGTATAACATTGAAGCAACATAATTGAACTACTTTTCTCAATCATTTCTAATTTCTTTATCACTTAAATCTTCCTCTTAGGCTGGAAGAAGCACAACAGAGACCAATGCTGTTATAACAACAGCTGTGATAGCAGACCTTCCTGTTTTGTCTTCCATGCTGAGCCGTCTCTTTGAGTCCTCTCAGCATTTGGATGACGTTGCCCTTCACCACCTTATTGATGCACTCTGCCAGCTCTCTCGGGAGTCAATGGAGCTAGCATATACCAACAGAGAACCCTCTTTGTTTGCTGTAGCTAAATTGCTTGAAACTGGTAAGGTTCTCATGTTGAGCAGTTACTTTTTGAATGGAATTTATAGCATATTTCAGTAAGTAACCTGAAGAAAAATAAGCAATACTAATAATAAGAGATCTATATGTATTATTTGAAAGCTAGCATGTCCAAACGTGTTCTCAGACTAATTGTATTTTTTAATGTTTTCTTAATTTAAGGTTTCATGTAAAGGATTAGCATTGATCTGTTCACATTTATGCGCTGTGTCTAGTTACTGTAGTACATGAACATAAACACATTGATGATAATGTTATAGATAAAAATTTAGATCAACCAAAAATTTGATAAATGTGCTATACCCTCAAGTAACATTGATTTAACATTTTTTGTATTATATTTTTTAACCTTCAGCTATAACAGTATGATTAGATTAAATTATTTTTGCTGATTTAATATACAGCAACTATAGGTTGTGATAGTGAGGTAAGCTGTGATAGTGATAAATGTGGTAGTGATGCATGTTGTGATGCCATCATGTATGGGTTGTGATGAAAGTGTTACTGTATGTATATTGTGATAAGTGATAATGTGAAGCATCTAGTATGAATATGGATAACTGATAAGATCTGATTTAACTGTATGAACATACTAGTTGTAACATATTTATAAAATCTCCTATTTACACAGGGGTTGTTAACCTTGGAAGAGTGGAAGTGCTGTGGAGGCCGGTGACCAATCACCTCTTGGATGTGTGCCAACATCCGCATGTACGGATGAGAGAGTGGGGTGTGGAGGCTGTTACCTACTTGGTTAAGGCTGCCCTCACGCACAAGCACAACCCTCCTTTGAAAGATAATCAGGTAGTTATTCTTTTTTGTTTGTTTTATTTTATTTGGAAACAAAGCAGAAAGAGAAAAATATTAGAAAATGTAGAGAAAAAGAGAAAGATACAAACATTAACATATTTGCTTTAAGAATAGAAAATATTCCTCATAGTTTAAGTTATGTAGATGTATAACAACTTCGTCTATACTCTAATTCTCTTGTATTTTTGGATTACAGAAACTGCAGACACTTTTGTTGTCGCCATTATCAGAAATATCACTCGTGGGCCACCCTGATGTACGGCAAAAGCAGCTGGAGTCCCTCCTGCATATCCTTCACTCCTGTGGGGAGCTCCTACATCATGGATGGCCTCTAATCCTTAATATTATTGGGCTATTAATGACAATCACAGGTATGTTTGTGGGTTATCTAAAAGTATTACGGAAATATAAAGTGAATGGGTGATGTGTCATAAAGTTACATGTACAAAGTATGGCAAGCAGAAAAAAGGAGCAATTGAGTATATTTAGAGTATTTGGATAATATGAATACAGATTAAGGTGACAGTCACTGTAGAGAGAATTTCATCATTCTAAGTTTATCATAGTGATGGTTTATTCTAGTTGATTCCTATTCATTCCACTCCATTCCAGTGAGCATTTGGTGCGACTGGCTTTCCAGTGCTTGCAGTTGGTGGTAACAGATTTCCTGCCCCTCATGCCATGGGCTTGCTTGCCTCTCACTGTGGATACAGCGGCAAAGTTTGGTTCTCAGACTCAGGAGCTGAACATCTCTCTGACTGCTATTGGCCTTATGGTTAGTTGGGCCTCTGTTGTTAATTTGAAAGTTTTTGGTTGTCAGTTTGTTTTGCCAGAAGTTAGACTGTTATTTATAGTTGATGTAAATGAAAAAGCAACAAATTTCTTTTACTAATTTTCTGATACCTTGTTTATTTCAGTGGAACATCTCAGACTATTTCTACCAAAATCAAGAAAAGCTTCGTGCCTCCCTGACGTCTGACAACCAAGTATTTCCAGACTTCCCTGGGGTGCCCAACATGCCGCCTTTTGACAAGCTGTGGATGTGCCTCTATGCTAGATTAGGTTGTTAGAATTGTTCATTTTATTTTAGATTAGTCACAGTGGATAATTTATTTTTGTATTTGGAATGAGTTGAATGATCTTTATTCAGTTTACCTAAATTTTGATTAAAAGTCTGTAATATTTAAGAAGATTAATGTCTAGAATGTGGAACCATTAAACTTTGCAAAATTTTGCTGGAAAATTGACCTGGTGATATCAGCAATTAGGTGGCCATTAATAGAATTCTCTTTTTTAGGTGATTTATGTGTTGACTCGAGACCGGCAGTTCGCAAGTCTGCAGGTCAGACATTATTCTCCACAATTGCAGCTCATGGTGCATTACTCCACAACCAAACTTGGCAAGCAGTCTTGTGGCAGGTATGGTATTCCACTTAGAAGATAATTTAGAATAATGAAGAGTAGTAAGTAGGTGGACAAGAGATATTACTTGAAATTATCAGTTTTACTTATTATTTTCTATTCCAATCCAAAGGTATTGTTCCC
Source organism: Penaeus vannamei (assembly GCF_003789085.1). Lineage (NCBI taxonomy): Eukaryota > Metazoa > Arthropoda > Malacostraca > Decapoda > Penaeidae > Penaeus > Penaeus vannamei. Next base: position 48,819 of record NW_020868566.1, read on the forward strand.
TCTGCTGGACAAAGTACGTCAGTTGTCGGACTCTGCAAGCACAGACAAAGTGGACCAAGGTGGCAATATTTTGATACACCACTCACGCAACACTCAGCAGAAACAATGGGCTGAGACGCAGGTTAGTAAAGATTCAATTAGATGCAGAAAAGCTTTTTTTCTGTAGCTGAATAAGCTGATTAACAAAACAAATATAAATTATTTTCCCCAAATTACTCATGATACTTAATAAATTTCATCAACTTTTAAAGTGGAATAAGTTTTGGCTGTCAGTGATGTAAATAGAAGATACTGCTGATAGTTGCTTTTTGTAAGTTGTCCATAATTATAGCATCAGTTATGTCTGAGGAGAGCCATTACTGACCAACACTCTTTAATTACTAGGTGCTGACACTGTCAGGTGTAGCGAGGGTGTTCAGTACAAAGCAGAAGATTCTTCAGGGATTGGGCGACTTTCCACGGGCATGGGCTCTTCTGCTGGACTTCATCCATACAGCGGCTCTCTCGAAAAGCAATGAGGTAAGAGGTGACAAAATGTGGAATGGACTGGATAGGGATGTTCAAATACTGAGCTTGGTTTATATGAGACTGTTTGTTTTTGTGAATGATGCAGAGATACTCAAAGATAAGATTATAAGAAGGCAGGAAGTGAGTTGGTGTATAGGTTATTGAGTGAGTAAATGAGGATGAGAGTGAGAATGTTAGAGAGTGATAATAAAATGTGTAAGTTAGAGGGTGTGAATGATTGAATGATTGAGTGAATGAGCAAATGAGTTTGTGAATGAGATTTATAAGTATTATTGCAGTAGGGAATGGCACACATGTCTGTTGCGGTAATTTGCCAAACTTTTCTTCAACAGGTATCTTTAGCTGCTCTTAAGTCACTCCAGGAGATGCTGCAGGCAGGACGGTCATCTACTGTTGTCTCATCAGGTTCATCAGATGACTTGAGTTCCTCCTCAAGTCTACAGTCTCCCCTTCCAGAAGATTCCATAGCAAACTGGAACACTGCTTGGAAAGTGAGTCTTCACCTGTATTTGCATGATAATTCAGAGTGAGAGTGATTTTGTTTGGTGTTCTCATTTTTTCTGATAACCCTGTGGTTATGTAATATTACATAACATCCTAGACTTGGTGGCTAGGCCTAAGCTGTGTACAGCCGGCCCACCTACTGCGAGTCATGACGTGTTTAAACATCATAAACTATTATGTTGTGAAGGCTATAACCATCACCGACACCAAGGAGTTAAACTTTTATTTTTCTTATGATAGCACATTATACTTGTTCATATTTGTATAACAGAATAGAGCATCACTATCAGTGCTATACAAAGACATATTTTGGTAAGTTATTATAAATGCTGACAGACCAAAGAAACTTGAGTTCATGATGAATCTCTAAATTTGCACCTCCCTTGTTTGCAGGTGTGGCACACCATTGGGACAGAAGTGACCAAACCTCCACCAGAAGAAGTGACGAGAGGTTCTGATGCATATATCCCTTCTCAGCCATTCCTCACTGCCTTGGTTCATATTTTCCCACACCTTTTCCAGCATATAAAACCAAGGTGAGTTGTTGCTGTGAAGGAGAGAAAAGGAATGCTACAAATTAAGGTAGCAGTATTTGTGGTGCTGTGTCCTTGCACCAACAATTTTCAACACTTGCATGGACTGGGTACTGGGCAGAGCTACTGTCTAAAGCCATTGTAAGTGGGCTATGAAGGATCCTTGTAGGTGGAAGCGAAGGGTGGATGCACCGATGCTCACCCATTGGTATTAGCTCCGCAATGATGATGATGAGTATTGTTTGTGGTGGTCCATCTTAGGCATGGATTATGATTGGTGTAGATTGTATGCTAGAATAAGATACTTAATTCCTATCATTTAATTTACCGGTAATTTGAGGTACTACAATATTCTCGGATAAATCAAGAGGAAAAACAGGATACATACTGGGAACAGGCATATATAGGATTTAAAAAGATAGGAACATGCACTAACAAGTTGTATCTCTTACCTCACAGATTTGTTGTTAGTGACTTTACCCGACTAGCAGCAGTGCTTTCAGGCTGTGTATCAGTTCCTGTTCATGGGGAATCCTCTCCTTCATTCACCCGTCATTCACAGATGTTGTAGTGACACCTCTACAAGAGGGTGTCTTGCAGGCTCTCACAGTAATAGAGAAGGAGGTGAGTTTATATGTTGTGATTGATGAGATTTTGATTCCTGTAAATCATGGTTTGTGAAAAACATGAGGTGATGGAATGGTACTTTGTTGAAGTTAGTTTTATTCAACAAGGAAAACAAAAAGAGCCAAAAATTTGCACAATTTCAGTCTTATACTTATATGTTTTTTTTCTAAAGTTCTTGAAATCTTTAACATTTATGTTCATTGAAGAATCCACTTTTCCTTTTTTATTGTCCCAAAGATAACAGAAGGAAGTGTATCATCCAGAGCTATGGTTCCAGAACTCTTCACTCTACTTCTCCAGTTTTCACACTACAGTTGTCAAGCTCCAAGTTACGGGAATGTCCTCACAAGACCGCACACTACCAAGGGTTCGGTAAGTAGATGTGTTGTAGCGTTAGATTGTGTGTATGTTTTTAAGTGTACAAAGTTATTTTTATTGATATGAATTGTTTTTTTGTTTTTCATGGTTTACATGTGTATGAGGATGCAAAAGTGTTTGTATTTCTTTGTTCATGTATCTTTTGTGAACATGTATGGCCATAGTCAAGAGCATTAGATGTGGGATGGCATGACTGAAGTCAGAGAAGAACAAACATTGTCCAGTAATTACTCAGTGAGGTATCCACCATGATTTTTTCCCTGACAACACAAGATGTAATATTTCTTGACTATGGCTCATATATTGGGGTCTGCAACATATGCTTAGGTAGTTCTTGATAATATGACAACCTGTTATGTATTAAGTATAGATAGGTAGTTAGTATATGTTTTTTTGGAATTTAATGATCATGTAACAGTTATTAAGAAATTCTCACATTTGGCCAAATGAAGATGTATCAGTTATCTCGCAAACGTTAGTTTTATTTACAGGCAGATTGGGTGACCATGAACTTCGTGCCATTTGCCGAGCGCTCCATGTCCATGTTGGTGACTCTGTACCAAACCACCTGTGCCTGGAAGGAGGTGATTGAGGCTCAAGTCTTGAAGAATATTATACAGGTATGTTGTCTCAGTCTGGCTCTATGTATTTCCTAGATAGCTTATTTTTCCCCCTGTAGATGAAGGACAATCAGCCATTGAAACAGCTGTAATTGTAAGACATCAATATTTTTGGTAGATCACACAATATGCATTTTCTAAGGAAGCCTTTAAATGAATTGTCAGTGCATTTGATTCCTTACCAGTATCCTTATGTTGTTAAATATGCATGTATCGGGTTTTTAACTCATTTGACATTTCCTGATTTCACAGGGTATTACAATGCCCCTCCACAAAAAGTACCGGTGCCCGCACAGACCACATGGAAGCTGGCTATTACAACGCTCCTGGCAGTGCTACAGGAAGGCCTGCAACTTGCGAGAGAACATCCGACTCACTTTCGGGAAATGTGGCCTGTCTTGGCCACTGCCTTGAGAGTTTCCTATTTTCCGAGAGGTGAGAATCTATTTCAACTACTTCATTATGAAGAATTTATAGATTCATTTATTAAGAATAATATGAAGCAGGGTAGATGCATGTATAAGTGAATAACAAAGGTAAGGGTTATTGAAGAGAAGTAAACTGACAGGTGAATAAGTTCTGTATTGTTTTGTTTTGTATTGTTCATTTCCAAAGTGAACCTTTTTACTTTGGCAGTAAGTGGATTAATAGTTACAGAGAAAAATGTGTAAAAGGAGGAATAGGTAGGGGAATGTGGATAGCTGGAAACAATAAGAAATGTATAATAGAAGCATAACAGATTGATGGATAACCAAGCAAATGGATAACAAATGAAGGAAGAAAGCACACATGTCATTGTTTTTGTCACTAGTTAAGTAGCCATAAGAGTCCAACTGATTAGTTACAAATAACCCTATGAATATATGCTCCTCCCAAAAAGGACCTCAGGATTAGTGATAAATCCTTATAGGAGAAGACTGAATTTGTAATAAATAACTGTAAGAGTCAATGGACTAACAACCCACTAAGCTGGTACTTTTGGCTTAAGGTGGGAAGTTACCCAATAAAAAATGACATCTAGTAAGCTGAGGCATTTAGAAAACAGGAAACTCCAGCTTACCACCATGATGCTGACAGGGGAGTTACCATATTAAAAGGAGCATCATTAGTTTGATTGAAGATATAAATTTAGATGGAGTAAATGATATTGTGAGTCAAAGAAAGCAAGGAAAAAAATCACAAAAAGGAAACTAAATGTGAGGAAGTAGACAATAGTAAAGTGATGATAATAAGAAATGATAAATAAATGATAATAAAAATGTATATATTGTCCATTTCAGCCCACCGCCAGCAAACCAAAGCAGTGAAGATGCGGAGAGAGACGAGAGCATAGACTGCCAAGTAGTGGAACTCATACGTGAGGAAATCTTACCATACGCTTCCACAACTCCTAGTGACTTTATTGTCTCCATTATGGTACTACTTAATAAAGGTTCAATAGAATCTGCATCAGGAGGTGATTCAGGTGAGAATGTTATGACATTTGGAAGTGGGAATTTGGAAAATAGTTGTAAAATTGGTGATGGTAATGACAGCAGTGAATATGTACTCTTTGACACTGAGTGATTGCACAGGTCACAATAATTTTGTTGTGAATTTTGTTTGCACATGAATGGCTCCAGCTCTTAATCATGTAGGAGTCAATTAGTAGGTGTACCAAACCTCACCTAATATTCCAGGCAGTAACCAGGAATTATCCTTATAACTTGGAAACTCATCTTTTATAGAGTGTGAAGGCTTCAAGCTGCGAGAGGAGTTTGCCAGACATGTTTTGAGACCCTCCTGCAGTTCTCGTTACTGGCACGACTGATTTTGATGTCAAGCTTGATGGCTCAGGTATGAGTTTTTTGATGATGTACTATTGATTCTTAGGTCAGTGATCACTTCTTGTATTTTTTACACCTTATTTATGGAATGATGTGGACATAATTTATAAGGTGTTTGTTTTAGGTTTTATGTTCTTTTCTGCTGTAGAGATAAATCTTCAGATGATATGGAAATTTAAGGAGGAAAAAAAGAAAAAAGTAAGCTCTCTTGAATAATTGTAGTGATTCCTTTGAAGGAGATCATGGATAGACTACTGTAATTATTTTGATAGCAACTGTAAATTAAAAAGGACACAAACTTTTGTTAATACACATTAAAAGTTTTACAATAGTAATTTATTTTTCACCATCTGACTTCAGCTCAAGGCTCAACAGGAAACATGGATAAATTAGGAGCTGCTCCTCATGCAACCACAAAATTGGCTGTCACATCTCTGCTTCATCGGTTTAGAGAAGTCCTTGTCAAGTATGTGGAAGATGAGAAGCTAAGCGGGAAGGCGCCACTGCAAGGTATGTCTTTCCTGCAAGATTTGGGGTTCTATGCTTTTATTGTGGATTTATTTGTTCTTATGGTCTGTATTTCCTGTATTGGATAGGGTAGAAAAGGTGTGAATGAGAATGATGAATATCTTCACAATACAAGACATGTATTTGACCGGTTTCAAATATCTTTGTCAGAAATACATCTATTTCTGATGAAGATGTATTTCAAACTGGTGAAATGCATCTCTTGTTTTGGGAGGATATTCATTTTCATTCATAACTTTTCTACATTTGTCAACTTGAATATGGTTCACTGGATAGTGTGCTGGACTCTGCAGTTGCATGCTTTTCCAAGAATGTTTTACATATAAGATTTGATTTGCAGTTGTAAATGCTTTGCACCAAATTTGATATGGGCATTTTACTAATGTTTGTTCTTTTTCAGGCATAGAATAGCTGAAATAAGCTTTGTATTAAAGGCCATAGCAACATTGTTGAAGTCCTTAAAGACCGCACCAGTTGAGAAAGGTAATTGCTCAAAGTAGATTTATTCATATGTATATCAGGAAAACAAGGTTTTCCTTTAATTCTTTATAATTGTTATTTTCATTTCTATTTCCTTCTTTATTCTTTATTTTATTTCTATTTTCTTTTATTTTTCATTATTTTTGTTTTCTTGTCTATTTTCCTATTTATTGTGTAGTTATCATAATTTTTATTTATTTTTTTGATATTCCAGAGTTATATAAAAATGCTTTTAGATTTTTGAATTTTATAATGAACATGATAGTTAATGGTTTAACTGTTGTTTTTATTCCTCAGAATGTAGATAATCTATTAATGTTGGTAGTACTTGCATACTTGTATTGTCCTTTGGGTTTTTTATTATTATTAAATATGTTCACACTTATGTTGCTCCAGAATCATCTTGTCAATTAAATTCAGTTACTGGCTACTTATCTATTTACTTAAGTCTTTGAATTTATGCAAAGAGTTTTTTTTATTACTATTGTTATTGTTAACAAGAGTTACTAATGAGGAGATGAGGATGAGGATGAGGATAAGTTCCTCATTTGTGCCTGGCTCAATTGGTAGTTTGCGGACAACATAGGCACCTAAAAACTTTTATTTTGTTATCATTTTAAAAAATTAAAAAAAAGTGAAGATTTAGCCTCACTTTACATGACAGTGCCATAAGTTTAACCATACGATTGTTGCACCACTAGAGGAGATAAACAATCTCCGTTCAATAAGCCAAAAGAGCGGGACTGGCAAGCTATGGTGCCAAATGTTGTTAGGTCGACAATTTGCTGTGGCAAGAATGGATGCCAAATTGGTGTTGGGGGGGTGAGGAAAGCAGAAAGCGTGTTGCAGGTGGAGCTAGAAAGGAGTGGGTGAGAGGAGGAGGGAGGGAGGGAGGGAGGGAGGGAGGGAGGGAGGAGGGAGGGAGGGAGGAGGGGAGGGAGGGAGGAGAGGGAGGGAGGGAGGGAGGGGGAGGGAGGGAGGGAGGGAGGGAGGGAGGAGGAGGGAGGGAGGGGCTAGGAAGGGGGGGGTAATATGCATATCACATCAGCGAGCGAGGTAATTGATGCCAGGCAAGCCGCAGAGTTTTTTATTACTATTGTTTTGTTAACAAGAGTTACTAATGAGGAGGATGAGGAGAGGAAGATAAGGATTTCCCTCATTTGTGCCTGGCTCAATTGGTAGTTTGCGGACAACATAGGCACCTAAAAACTTTATTTTGTTATCATTTTAAAAAATTAAAAAAGTGAAGATTAGCCTCACTTTTACATCAGTGCCATAAAGTAACCATACGATTGTTGCCACCACTAGAGGAATAAACAATCTCCGTTCAAAAGCCAAAAGAGCGGGACTGGCAAGCTATGGTGCCAAATGTTGTTAGGTCCACCAATTTGCTGTGGCAAGAATGGATGCCAAATGTGGTGGTTGGGGGGGGTGAGGAAAAGCAGAAAGCGTGTTGCAGGTGGAGCTAGAAAGGAGTGGGTGAGAGGAGGGAGGAGGGAGGGAGGAGGGAGGGAGGGAGCGGAGGGAGGGAGGGAGGGAGGGAGGGACGGGAGGGAGGAGGGAGGGAGGGAAGGAGGGAGGGAGGGAAGGAAGGAAGGAAGGAAGGAAGGAAGGAAGAAGGAAGGAAGGAAGGAAGGAAGGAAGGAAGGAAGGAGGAAGAGGAGGAAGAAGGAAGGAAGGAAGGAAGGAAGGAGGGAGGGAGGAGGAGGGAGGAGGGAGGAGGGAGGGAGGGAGGGAGGGAGGGAGGGAGGGAGGGAGGGAGGGAGGGAGGGAGGGAGGGAGGGAGGGAGGGAGGAGGGAGGGAGGAGGGAGGGAGGGAGGAGGGAGGGGGTAATATGCATATCATCAGCGAGGTAATTGATCCAGGCAAGCCTGCAGAGTTAGAGGATAAACACTAAGAGATCTTAAAGAAGTCTTTTGGAAAATCGATGTGAATATCCAAACTATGTTATAAACCTCACAGGAAACCATCATGCATAGTTTACTTGTATTGTGCACTTTGTGTATGTTAGGATTTTGGACATTCTCCCATCAGTTGTCATATTTATGATAAAGTAGATTCAGCATTCTAACGATTTGTACAAGTTATGTTGAATGGTATCAGAGGTATATCTGTACACATCCAAATATCAATCTTAAAATTCTCTTTGAAATAGTTTCTCTGCAATTCATGGCAATATTTTCTTAGCCTGTAGTAGTTTAAAAGGAGTGGGTATAATTGATTAACACTTTGGGAGAAAAGTATTTCATGGTTGAAAAACAAAAGTTTTTTGTACTGTTAGGCAACGAAAATCAAATAGGATTTATTTAACTATAGCAGCCATAGAGTTAATGAATACAATTTCTTCTTGACAGTGGACAGTATGACCTGGGCACAGCTGATTGGACTGTATCCCCACCTGGTGGAAGTAGGAGGTGCCAGCAACAATGGGACTCCACAGCTATGGCGTTCCCTGAGAGAGGTCCTCTTGCAGTATGCCCAGTTGTTGCGCGCTCCTGTGGCCACCTCAGAGGCTGATAGCAATGATAATCAGGTTGTCAGTATGGTGAATGGAACATAGAAGAGGAAATAAAGTATTAGATATTTATTTGAAATGTCATTTTAATACATGATGTAGGTTGATTGAATATTAGTATTAGGAAAGACTGTCGTGTGGAAATTGTATTTTTGAGTATTGCTTTTTTATTATTACAAGAAGAAAATATTAAGGCCATTGCTGTAGAAGTAGCAACAATGAAGTGTTCTGGGAAATTGAATGAAAAATAGAGGGTAAGAGGGAGAGAAAAGGAAGGAAGTTTTATAATGAGAATTTAATTCTGATTGAGTACACCGATTATGGTAGAAGAGAGATGTCACATTTTGATAATACTTTTGAATTCATGTATGGACAGTAATGGCGGCTCAATGTGTAAAGAAAAATGAAAATGAAACTTATTTTATATTTTCTTTCTAGGGCTTTGTGGTCATTATAAACAGGACTCTTATTTTATTTGAAATGTGCCAGTTTAGCATAGATAAATGAGCTCATGTGGTTTATCAGCAGTGGAAAAACCTGCCATGTTTATTTTCTCTGATTGTATAGTGATACAGAAAAGTCTGTGGAAATGAATGTAATATCTTTTTGATGGATGAACGTTAGAGACTTAAAAAATGGGGATCCCATTTTCTGTGTATAGTTGGTGATTGCTGACTGCTGTCCATGTGACCATAAGCTGATATGAAGAAAAATACTGAATTCTGATTTACTTCTAAGAAACCCCACCACCTTTTGATATATTTTGTCACCAGCCCCCTCCACATACACACCACTGAACGTATGCGAGCTTTGTATAACCGGGGAGTATCAAAGTGGTCTGACTTGCAATATTCCTATGCACGCTGTTTTGCAGATCACATCTCAATAAATTGCTTTGCTGTTTCTCTGTTGAGTGATCTGTATGCAGTCTTCTTACTGTTATATATAGATATATATATATATGAATATATGTTTATTATGAAGGCTTATTACTGTATAAGTTTAATATGTAAGAAATGTGTACCTGTCCATGGGAGCAAAGAGAAAATGGGATATGGAATAGAATTTTTGTATGTTTTTCTCTTTTCTTCTGAATTAGAACATAGGGAATCAAATTTGCCTTTATGGTAGAACTGATCTGCCATCATGCAAATATTGAATGTTTTGTCTGCAATGGTTTTCTATATAGAATGATGATGTAATATATATATGTATACGTTTTTCTTTCTTTTCTGTTTTTCTTTTTCCTTTTTTTCTCTTTCTTTGTTTGTCTTTTGAAGAAATTGTTATTGTTTGACTCTGTCTTTTATGCATTATATAAATGAGAAGTTGAGATCTTTGGTCACTTACTCTCTTAGAGTCCAGATATTCCATAAAGATTTTTTTTCCATAAATCTTCCATTACAGGGAGGGCATTTTCTTACAAATCTTAGGTACTGTCATGGACTTGTATAGGAATGGTGCATTATTTTCTGTTTGGAAATGTTTTCTTTATTTATATTTTTATTTATTTATTTTTAAGTTTTAGTGTGTGCCCAGTTCAGGTTTGAAAATACTTAGTCCAGAAAAGAAAAATTAGAGAATGTATAAACACATGACAGATGCATTATCTTACTCTTTCATTCTTTATGTTTTTGGTTCCTGGTGTCTTGGATAGTATGTTACTATTTGTGCAGCAGATGATACATTTCATATTTGCCTTTCAGAAGTTTTTGAAGGTATTTTTGCTGTCAGTCCTTGCAGGTCTGTGTAAACATCCTGTATTGAACAGAAGAACAACAATATTAACAGCTACTAAATTTTTCTAAGCAGGAAATGGAAAGAGTACCAATGCAATTCATGCCTTGAGTGATGGGCGGGCAAGGAGGGTAGCTTCCCAGGGTCCTCCACATCTTTTGGGCATTCACATATTGAGTGTACTTTATTCCTGTACAGGAATATGTAACAATTTTGAAATGATAGGAGCAAAATCATGTATTGATTATTTTCATTTTACCAAAAAACAGACAAACAAATAATATTTACCAGAATGGGAGCATAGCATGATAATTGTTGATTAATATATGCAACAGGTTTTTAGGCATGAAAATAAAAATCAGGCAGTTATTCCTCGATTCTTGGACGTTTGATGGCTTTATGAAATATGGAATATTCTGTTTTCAGTTTTCATTTTAGATATTTACTTAATTACTTTCCCCTAAAGAACAGGTTTCAGCCTTTAATAAAATGAAAATACATAGGGGCAAATATTTGTGTACTTTCTACAGTCTACATATATATTGCGTTTCTTCAGATGTTAAATGGAAATTTTTGATGTGACTATTACAAATGATAATGGGACAAGCCCAAGCAGATAGAGCTTCTCTGAATATTATTAAGATTACAGTCAAGGGTGATAACATGCAAGTCATGGGTTATTTTTCCCTTTAACCTAGGGTCAGCAGCATTGTCAGGGGATCTAGAGAGGGCTAGACCTGAGATATATTTGCCCAAATCCTAAATATTTTTTGCAGACAATAAGGATCTGTAGTCTGTGACTGTCTTTAAAGTTTGTTGAGTAATATGGTGCAATTATAAGAAAATGCATTTGAAACCAGCTTAGACATGGCCATAAATGTTTTGTATGTGAGGATTGTGTCCGGACTTAAGTATGCTTGCTGGTGTGATGGGAAGTACAAGATGTAATAAGAGAGTAGATTGCAGATTGCAGAAAGTCCACAAAAAATTGTCCACTGTGATAAGTTATTTGAAAGTTTTATGCATATAATGCAGTAAAATGTAAATGTTTACTAGGAATCTTGTTAATGGCTTCTAGTTTGTCTTCCCCTTAATTAGGGAACCTCTGTCTGGAAGCTACCCAGAGGCCTCCATGTTTTGCAATCTAGCTATGAAACCATTCAAATAAGCTAAGGAAAGAAAGACAAGATGGTGTATAACTGGCTAAATGTAAATCAAATGCTGGAAAGTTGCATTGTATAAAATGTACAGAAGAAGATTTAATCTTTGAGTGACTTTCTGATACCATTTTACTTTGCTGTAGATAGAATTAGTGTAGGAAATATTTTTGGTTTAGGAATACAGATTTATTTATTGTGATATGTAGTTTTAAATACCACAAAACACATGTGTGTATATATTATTATGCAAGGATATATGAAGGATTGAAATTTACTGTTTTCAGAAAGAAAAAAAAATGTTACAGCCTTTATCAGATTACTTTGGGAGGAAGCAATTTTTACCCCTAAAAGATAGAGTGCAAGTTTCCTATAAATGGCATTTTAGATACCTTGTGTGATATGCTAATTTTCTCATTAAACTGTTAATACTTTCTTTTGTAGGTGTTGAAATTTGATAATTTCTCAGTGTACATTGTTATAAGTGTCTATAGATATCATAGCCCTTCCATACCATGACTTTGTGCATATGTGTGTGCATTGTATGTGTCAGTAGGATTCTCGTGTGAGAATTATATGTCAAAAATATGGATTCTGTAAAACATTTGTTCAAGAAAATTAGCACTGTTTCACTGATTTATGCATTATTGGTTTATATATGCCACCTACAGCAGATTCTACATAATGAATAGAAATGAAGCAATATTAATATTTAGGAATGATTTTTATTTTACTTCTTGTTATCCTTTTCCTTTCAGACAGATTTTTGTTATTCAAAATATTTGGCTGTAATATATAATCTCAGATGGTGGCTTCTTGTGCTGGATATTACATATTTGATCTGTTTATTAAGTTGCACATGGAAAAGCTTACATATAACAATGAAGCCACATCCTTGTTATTCTGTTGTTGCCACTAACTTACCATACTTATTCTTGAATTGTCCATGTTTTAGTATGCATGA
>NW_020868566.1:68716-73716 GCF_003789085.1 Penaeus vannamei
GGAACAAAAGTTTCGCGCCTCAGTTGACAAGAACATCTGCGCGCGAAAAGTTGCTTCAATATGTATCCTGAGATTTATTTTCTTCTCTTAAGTATTTTTTTTTCTTCTCTTTTTTCTTTCTTATTTATTATTATTTATTTTCTTTTCTTATTTATTATTTCTTATTTTCTTCTCTTGGACAAGGATCTATTCAGGCAGAGTTCCCTATTTNATGCTATCCTCTCTTCCCACATAGGAAATGATAGCATATTTGATAATAAGAATTATAATAAGATAATGTAACCTCACATAAAAGCTCAAAAATTACTACACTATATCACCTTCTGTTACTCGACCTCCTATACCTCTCATGCTAATCAATTACATAATCCTCCTGGTTACTCAATAAGTGTATGATAATGATGATACAATGACCGATATTTCATAATCGATCCAAGGATATAATCGTAGATCTGGTCGATACCTTACGAGATCACTCTGCAATTCTCGGGTAATCTGCACGGTGAATTTGTTCGATTTGGATTCCATGAAAATGTATATGGATGATACATATAACATATAACAATCATGATAATGAGAGTTTATCATCATTCATCTGATCTAACTCATACTCGTAACTGTAAATTCTCTCTCAGCTTCCAATTCGTCATCTCGAGTTGCTCTATGCTGTTATCTCTCTCGCAATCCATTCAATCTAATATGATATCATATTAACACACACACTCTCTGTCTCTCTCATCGTCCTCTCCTTTCCCCCTTTATCCTCTCGCCTCTCCAATCCTCTCTCGATCTCTCTTCTCTCTTCTCTCTCTCTCTCTTCTCTCTCTCTCCTCTCCTCTCTCTCTCTCTCTCTCTCTCTCCTCTCTCTCTCTCCTCTCCTCTCCTCTCCTCCCCCTCCTCCTCTCCCTCTCCCTCTCCTTCTCTCCGCCCTCTCCAATCCTCCCCCCCTCTCTCTCTCTCCTCTCTCTCTTCTCTCTCTCCTCTCTCTCTCTTCTTCTCTCTCTCTCTCTCTCTCTCTCTCTCTCTCTCTCTCTGCCTCCGTAACAATACATAGTAGTAGGGGATTTCAATGATAGTCGATTAGTACCTGATAACAAAATGAGGAAACTAATAAAAAATATGAATTTAACCCAGTTGATAAGCAAAGCAACAAGGATGACCTCGACCTCTGCAACACTTTTAGATTTAATGATAACCAATAGACTTAAAATCATCTCCGATATTGAGACAATGTCAAGCCCGATAGCAGATCAAGAATTGACATCTACCACTCTTTAGTAAACCGAAACGGCACCCTGTTTACCAAACATTTCGATGTTTTAAAAACTATAATCAAAATATTTTTGTGACCTTTTATGAGAACAAGCTCCCTCCCTTGACGATATTTTACTTCCCGACGATGTCAGTCTGCAAGTCTCAATCTTAAATAACGTTTTTTCTGAATTGTTTGGATGAGTGAGCATCTGTCGTGACGAGGAAAGTAACCAGACCGCCAGCCCCTTGGATAACAGTGACATAAAAGTTGCTATTGACTCTTAGAGATAAGATTAGGAAAAGAATCCAGGCTGGTAACTGTGCTATGCCCTTACGTGAAAATTATAAAGCTGAAAAGAAACGAGACAAAATATTTATAGAGACAAGGAAAAGACAATATTAAAAAGGAAAATTAGAAGATATTAGAAGTACTATGAATGCCACATTGAAAACTATCATGAAAATGATGCCGGACAATAAGTGTAACTCTAGTTAGTCCAATTCATTGGCCTATCTCCCTCATGCCAATCTTTTCCAAAATATAAGAAAAATGTTGCTCAACAGCTGTTATTATTCTTGGAGTCACACAAAAAAAAAACTTTCCAACAGTCAGCATGTCTTTCGTAAGCAGCTTTGTACAGAAACAGCGTTTATTTCAGATAAAGTATATGATATATAGATTATAAGTTGTCTTTCCTTATTATGTTAGATTTATCAAAGGCTTTCGATAGTGTAAACCTTAAAATGCTTATAGAAAAATGTCAAGAACTGAACATAATCCTCTTTGGTTCCATGATTATTTAAGTAATAGATCGCAGTCTGTGAGAATCGGGAATGTGCTTTCTACCCAGAGAAATGTCTGCTACGGTGTTCCTCAGGGTTCAGTGTTAGGTCCAATTTTTTTTTCTATATGTTAATGACCCGTCAGGACATATGCCAGATTGCTTCGTCGTTCAATACGCTAACGATACTGGAGATACTGACAATGTTGCACAATTGATTGAGAGAGCAGAAAGTTCCCTATCAGCTGTTTACTTTTGAATGAAAGCAAAACACAAAGTATTTTTATTGGCTTTCGACTCCTAATCTCACAATTATCAGATGATATTTCTATAGATTTGAACATCAACCGTATACTATCTAAGACAATGGTAAAAAAACTTAGGAGTCTATTATGATCAACATATGTATTTTAACTCACATGTAGATGAACTAAGTAGAAAAGTTAATGGTATTCTCCTTTATCTAAAAAGAATAGGAGACAGTTTTGATACCTCAACACGGATAATGGTTACAATCATTATTACTCAGTCTTAATAACTATTGCTCGAGAATTTGGGGAGTCACAACAAAAGAACAGACTGCGAGAGTCCAAAGATTGCAAAACTTCGCTGCTAGAGTTGTCATTGGAGGCTTACGTAAGTATGACCCTGTAACCCCTGCTTTAAATCATTCGGATTGGTTGAATGTAAATAAGAAACACGTATATGACATGTATTTTAATCTTTAAAAGCTGCATCAGCGCTTTCCTCAGTGGTTGCTCAATCTTTATACGTTAACGATATGACAGCCAAATTACAAGACAAAGAAAACAGCTATATATCCAAGACGAAATACAGTAACACAAAGACGGAAGCAAGGAGGAAGAGGCCGATAGGCCGATAGGTAGCAATCCGAAGAACACAGCTTCAATGAAGAACCTGCTAACTCACACTACTAAGAAATATCTATTATTATGACTAAATCGAACAGTTAATTAAAAACTATGTAAATATTAAAACCTAAATATTTCTTACTCCAATATTTACTTTTAATAAAATTATTTTAAAGTAAGAAAATAATATAATATAATATTCTATATAATTAAATGTTGAATGTTTTTAGTACTAGTTGAATATGTTTTTAGTACTATGTTGTAATGTTATATATGTGTGTGTTTCCAATTTTATTATTTCTTTATATTTAACCATATATTTTTGCGTAGCAAGGAAAGATAAAATTGAAATCTAAAGTTAGAAATATAGACTAACTATACTTAAATCAATCCTGTTTTACAGAATTGAACCAATATGATTGTATATATGAATGTGATTGCTAATACTTGAATTTTTTGTATATCAATATTGCAGCCTACAAGAATGTAAGATTTTTTTTGCATCTGTTTGGATATTTTATGATTAAGCAGAGAGCAGCGTGTAATCTCTTTTATTCAAACATATATTGCATTAGTTTTATGAATATGTATATGCACCTGTATATATGATATATAATATATATATATATATATATATATATATATATATTATATATATATATGTGTGTGTGTGTGTGTGTGTGTGTGTGTGTGTGTGTGTGTGTGTCTGTGTGTGTGTGTGTGTGTGTGTATGTGTATGTGTATGTATATTGTAATGCATATCCAATGTAAACTGGAAATAAAGTTTTATTATTTTTATTATCATTACTCTCTCTCTCTCTCTCTCTCTCTCCCTCTCTCTCTCTTCTCTCTCTCTCCTCTCTCTCTCTCTCTCTCTCTCTCTCTTCTCTCTCCTTTCTCTCGTAAATGAATTCCCATAATAGGATTTCCAATTCATTGTTTAACATCATTTAGTTTAGATTAAGCATCATGTCCAGTAGGAATGTCGGAATTACATTGTCTATGTGTATAAGAGGAAAGGAGTAAGGTAGTAAGAGAGCCAGATGAGAGAGAGAGAGAGAGAGGAGAGAAGAGAGGAGAGAGAGAGAGAGAGAGAGAGTTAGAGAGAGAGAGAGAGAGAGAGAGAGGAGAGAGAGATGAGTGAGAGAGAGTGAGAGAGAGAGAAGGAGAGAGAGAGAGAGAGAGAGAGAGAGAGGAGAGAGGAGAGAGAGAGAGAGAGAGAGAGAGAGGAGAGAGACATACAGAGAGAGAGAGAGAGAGAGAGAGAGAGAGAGAGAGAGAGAGAGAAGGAGAGAGAGAGAGAGAGAGAGAGAGAGAGAGAGAGAGAGAGAGAGAAGAGAAGACGAGAATATACAAGGAAGGAAGAAACCAAAGAGAAACCAGAGGAAACCGAGAGGCAGAGAGAAAGGAAAGCCAAACACGGCTTCCCGGCCGGCCTCAGCACAAATGCCATGACGAAGGCGAAAATGCAGCGAAAATAAAGGAGGCGAGCGGCCGCCGCCCTTAACCCAGACCGCAACAATAGAAAGGAGTTCGCGCCCATTGTGTGAGTGCGGGCGTGTGCGAGCAAAGAGGCCAGAGGGGGCGGGGAGGGGGGCAGGCGGGGGGTGGCGGGTGTGATGATGTCCGCAGATAGGGGGGTCAGGGCGCCCCTTCCGGCGCGCGACCGCCGCCGCCTCAGACCTCGCCGCCTCGTCACGAGTCCTAAGTGGAAAGCTGCTGAGATGACTGATTGATGGCGAGGCGGCGGAGGCTGGAGGAGACGATGGAGTGATGACCACAGATGACGAATTAATGTCTGGAGACGAGGTGGGGGGGGGGGCTGGGACGAGAACGTAATGGCGCGGTTGACAGAAGGGCTGTTGGCCCCGCGCCGTCTGTCAGGCTGCCCCTCTGGGCATTTGTCTGTTTGCCCGTCTCTGTTTGTCTGGCTGTCAGACGGGCTGTTCTCCTGTCTGTTTGTGTATCCGCATGCATATCAGTCTATTTTCGGCGCAACATATCGATGGATTATCAGATAGATTATCGTATCTCCTGCACGCCTTTCCCCCTCTCAACACGCTCGCACGCAAAGACGTGGATCCCGATGCTT
>NW_020868566.1:78716-81216 GCF_003789085.1 Penaeus vannamei
CACACATACGCACACGCAATCTACACACACCATAACAGACACACACACGCAACGCATAATACAACACACATACACACACATACGCACACGCAATCATACATACACATACACCACAAACACATAACGCACACCGCAATCATACACACACACATACACACAATACGCACATCGCAAATCATACATACACAATACACACACATACAACAACATACGCACAGACGCAATCAATACATACACATTACACACACAAAGGGCGGGCGGATACAACACAATTACGCACACCAAATACACCAATCAATACACACACATCACACATAGCGCACACCGAATCAATTACACAAAACCAATAAACATACGCACACGCAATCAATACACACACATACACACATACGCACACCGCAAATCATACACACACATAATACAACTCATACAACACATACGACACACACACAAACAGACACGCACCGCATAACACACATACAACACATACCACACCAATTACGCAACAACGGCACACGCATATAACATAACACATACACACTACAACACGGCACGCAATACTAATACAATACACATACACATACAACACACCACGCAAATAACAATACACAACATACACACACACACACATATACACAGATACACACGCACGCATACATACACATCACACACCACACAGGCACAACAACACACAACACAGACATGTGCGTGTGTGTGTGTCCGTGTGTGTGTGTGTGTGTGTGTTTGTGTGTGTGTATGTGTGGTGTGTATGTATGTGTGCATGTGGTGTATGTGTGTGTATGTGTGTATGCGTGTGTGTGTGTGGTATGTGTGTGTGTGTGTGTATGGGTGTTGTGCGGTGGGGTAACGTTCTCGTCGAGCAATCCTGATGACTCACGATCTATTCCCGGGCCATTTTCCTTTGACCACGGGGATAATGCGGAAGCAAAAATAAACCAAGAATAATTCTTTATAACAAATGGACAATGAAACTAGACTGTCAGTATTAATCATTCTCATCTCTCTCCTCTCTCTCATCTCTCTCTCTCTCTCTCTCTCTCTCTCTCCTCTCTCCTCATCTTTCCTCTCCCATTCTCCTCCATCTAATCCTTTCTGTCAGTTAGTTTCTTCTTCCTTCGCTTCCCCTCCTCTCTCTCGCTCCCTCCTTCATTTTTGCTTTCGCGTTCCTCCCTCCTTGTCTTCTCCTCCACCCTCCATTTCTTCTTATTCTCCGCTCCCACTCTCTCTTATCCTTCCACTCCTCCCTCCTCCGTTCTTTCTCCACTCCCTCCATTCTCCCTTTCCCTCCTCTATCCCTCCTCCCTTCCTCTCGCCTCCTTTCCTTCCGTTCCTCCTCCTCCCTTCATCTCCCTCCTCTTCGTTCGTCCCTCTCGCACTCGCCTCCTCCCTCTCTCTCTTTCCCTCTTGCCCTTCATCTCCCTCCTCTCTCTCTTCCCGTCCTTTTCTTCCTCCCTCCATTTCTCCGCTTCCTCCTTCCCCCTCTCCCCTCATCCCTCCCTCCCCTTCCCTCCAATTTCTCCCCATCCGCGCTCATTTTTTCCTTTCTCCTCCCTCCCCTCCCCCACCTTTCTTTCATCACTAAAGCCTAAAAAAGAAATGTATTGAGGTCCCAGTTCCGTCAAGACTCAACAAATGACATGACAGGAAAAAGGAGAAGGGTTTTGGAGGCGAGAAGGGAAGGGAAGGGAGGGGAGGGAGAGAGGGAGATGAGAGTGGGGAGAGGGAAGGGGGAGGAGAGAGGAAAGAGAGTGGGGAGAGGGAAGGGAGAGGGCAGGAAGGGGGAGGGTTGGGGGAGGAGAGAGAGGTAGAAGATAGGGGGGGAGGGAAGGAGGAGGGAAGGGAGAGGGATGAGAGTGGGAAGGGAAAGGAAAGAAAGAAGGAGAATAGAGGGGGGAAATGAGAGAAAAGAGAGAGGGGAAGAAAGACGGGGAGAGGGAGGGGAAAGAGACAGAGAGAGAAGGGAAGACCGGAGAGGGGAGAGCTGAGAGAGATGGGGAGAAATAGAAGATTAAACGGAGAAAGGGAAGGGGAGAGGAAGAGAGAGAAAGAGAGAAAGAGGGGAATGGAAATAGGGCAGCACCTAACCTAACTGCCTGTTAGAAGCAAAAGACTGGCCCGAAAATTAGCATCGTTAACGATTCTTACGGAATCGGAGAAAAAAGGAGAGAGGGAGAGGGAGGGAGAGGTAGAGAAAGAGAAAAAAATAAATAGAAAGAGCAGTGAGAGGAGGAGAGAGAGGAGAGAGAGAGAGAGAGAGAGACGTGAGAGTAAGAGTGAGAGAGAGAGAGACGAGAAGAGGAGAGAGAGAGAGAGAGAGAGAGAGAGAGAAAAGAGAAGGAGGAGAAGAGAGATGAGAGACCCCAGAGAGAGATTCGAGAGCCAGAGAGAGAAAGATGAGAGAGGGGGAGAGAAAAAGAAAGCCAGAAGAAATGAGATAAATAGTAGGTAGAAGAGAGAGAAGCGAGAAAAGAGAAAGAGA
>NW_020868566.1:88716-98716 GCF_003789085.1 Penaeus vannamei
CTATAAATATTCTATATACTTAATAACAAATGTGTATACATTACTTATATATATATAGTATATATATAATCTATATAATATATATATATGTGTCGATCGCTCGTGCTGCTCCGCTACGATCGCTGTGTCGTCGTCGCTGTTCGCTCGCTCGCTCGCTCGTCGCTCTGCTGTCGATCGTCGCGCTCGTGTGCTGTGTGTGTGGTTGTGTGTGTCTAAATATCGACCACACCGTAGATTAATGGTTAGATAGATAGATTTCACAAGGTAAACATATAATAACTTTTACATATTGTAATATATAATTATATATTCTATATAATATATAGATATACATATATATATATTATATATATATATACATATATATTATATATATGTTATATATATATAATATAATATATAAAATTATATATATATATATATATATATTATATATATGATAATGGATAATAGATAGACATATATAAGTAGACAGATGAGAGACAGAGAGGTAGATAAATAAGTGGATAGACAGACAGATAAATAGATAGATCGGTTTACGCTCGTGTGTGCGTGTGTTTATTGCCACATGCGAAAATAGAACGCCACAAATACCAAAAAATTTATTCTTTTTAATACGTGCCATTATAATAAGCGGTAATTTCGCGCCTAATTGCCTGTATCTTTCGGCCTCGTGCTTGGCTTCTGCGGGGGGGGGAGGTGGAGGGGGGCGTATTTTAAATTTTTACCGTATCGGACGACGAAAATTGTATAATTCTGTTTTTTTTTTTTTTTTTTTTTTTTTTTTTTTTGGAATCGGTTCGGTTTTTCTTTCAATTAGATTTGTTTGTGGGATTCTTTTTTTGTTCTCTCTCTCTCTTTTTACTGATTAAAAAAAATATAATATTGGCTTCCTTCCTGTTCTTCTCTGATTCTTTGCGTGTGTTGTGTGTGTGTGTGTGTGTGTGTGTGTGTGCCTGTGTGTGCCTGTGTGTGGTGTGTGTGTGTGTGTGTGCCTGTGTGTGTGTGTTGTGTGTGTGTGGTTGCCAGTCTCCTTCTGTTCGGTTCTTGTAGCTTTTTTCTCTCATCTTCTCCATCTATCTATCTCTCTTTCTATTTATCTATTATCTATCAAATCCATCTATCTATCTATCTATCTACGTCATCCATACCTTCTCTCATTTTTTTTCTTTTTCTTTTTCTCTTTTTGTCTGTCTCCTTTTCCTCGTCCTTTTCTCGCTTCTCTCCTATCTCTCTTTCTATTCTATCTATCTATCTATCTATACCTATCCATACCTTCTCATTTTTCACTTTTTTTTCTTTTTTCTCTTTTTTTCTTTCTTTTCCTTTCCTTATTTTTTTTTCTTTCTTTTTGTCTGCCTCCTTTTCTTCGTCCTTTTCTCGCTTCTCTCCCCATAAGAACACGTACAGAGTCCCACGTGCGAGCGGTGGGTATCGCGGATAGAATGGTACAGCTGGACATAATTGGCAATAGAAACACGAGATTACTAGCTTGGTTCTTCTTGTCTCTATTCTTATC
This sequence comes from Penaeus vannamei, assembly GCF_003789085.1. NCBI lineage: Eukaryota > Metazoa > Arthropoda > Malacostraca > Decapoda > Penaeidae > Penaeus > Penaeus vannamei. Next base: position 90,236 of record NW_020868566.1, read on the forward strand.
ATCTTTCCTGACAAGAGAGATAAGGAGAGAGAGAAGAGAGAGAGAGAGAGAGAGGAGAGAGAGAGAGAGAGAAGAGAGAGAGAGAGAGAGAGAGAGAGAGAGAGAGAGAGAGAGAGAGGGAGGGAGAGGAGAGAGAGAGAGAGAGAGAAGAGAGAGAGAATGAGGGAGAGAGACGACAGACAGAGCGTGGGGGGAGGAACAAAAGATAAAAAAAGAAAGAGAGAGAGAGAGAGAGAGAGAGAGAGAGAGAGAGAGAGAGAGAGAAGAGAGAGAGAGAGAGAGAGAGAGAGAGAGGAAAGAAGCTCACGACGACCGCAAAAAAAAAAAAAAAAAAAAAAAAACAAAACAGCCGCCACGTAATGACTATCTTCTCTCCCTTCCCCGTTTTCTGTTCATTTCCCGTTTTCTGTGAAGTCGCCAAGTTAGGTGCGATCAGCCACTTGATGGGAAGTCATTGCTTGAGAATTCGAGGGGGGACTTTACCCTTTTTCAGGTTGTGAGGGACGGTCGGTGTGCATGAGTGGTGGCTAATGAGATTTGGGAAGTTGATCGGGTTTTATAGGATAGGATGAAGGAGCGAGGTGAAAGAGAGAGAATAAAAAAAGAGAAAGATGGAGAGGAGAAGGTAAGGGAAGGGAGGGGGAGGGTAAAGGTGAGAGAAGGAGTGTAGGAATTGAGACAGAGAAATAAATAGGTAGGAAGGGAAGGAGAGGGAAGGGGAAGGGAGAAAGGAGAGATGAAAGAAAGAAGGGAAAAGAGAACGAGAGAGACACGGTGAAAGTGAGGGAGAGAGGGAAAAGATGGAAGAAAAGGATGAAAAGAAAACAGGGAAAGGTAGAAGACACAGGGAGAGATGGGAAAATGAGAGGAGGAGGAGAGAAAAGAGAAAGGAACTGAAAGAGAGAGAGATAGAGATAGAAGAGAGAGAGAGATAGAGATAGAGAGAGAGAGAGAGAGAGAGAGAGAGAGAGACAGAGATAGAGACAGAGACAGAGAGAAGAGAGCCAGACCAGAGCAGAGACAGCCAGACAGATAGAAGAGAGAGGAGAGCACGAGAGAAAGACAAAGAAGAGAGGAAGAGAGAGAGAAAAGAAAAGTTATCACACGTATTCTCATGACGCTGGCTTCCAACACCACCACATCTATCAGATTAACACATTCCAATAACGGAATACGTCTAATTTATTGGCCGCAGATGAAAGGACTTCGGGACTTCAGGACTCCGTAGATCTCCAGGGTTTGGGTTTCAGGATTTTCAGGATTTCAGGGTTTCAGGGTTTCAGGGTTTCAGGATTTCAGGGTTTCAGGCTTCAAGGATTCAAGACTCATTGATTTCCCGGGATTTCCAGGCTTCAGGATTTCAGGGTTCAGGATTTCAAGACTTCAGGGGATTCAGGGCTTCAGGATTTGAGGATTTCAGGCTTCGGTACTTCTGAGACTGCCAGGGTTTCCAGGGTTTTCAGGGCTTCAGGATTTCCCATGCGTCTCATGATTTTTCAGGACTCCGAGACTCCAGGGTTCAGGACTCCAGGATTTCAGGATTTCAGGGCTTCAGGATTTCCAGCGTCTCTGATTTTCAGGACTTCGAGACTCCAGGTGTTTCAAGGCTTCAGATTTCAGGATTTCAGGGTTCAGGGATTTCCCCAGCGTCTCATCATTTCAGGACTCCGAGATTAAAGGATTTCAGGGTTTCAGGATTTCAGGATTTCAGGGTTTCAGGGCTTCAGGATTTCCCAGCGTCTCATGGATTTTTTCAGGACTTAGGGCTTCAGGATTTCAGGGTTTTCAGGACTCCTAGACCCAGGGGTTCAGGACTTCAGGATTTCCAGCGTCTCATGATNGGGGAGCTTCAAGGGTTTCAGGGTTTCAGGATTTCAGGGCTTCAGGATTTCAGGACTCCGAGACTCAGGGATTTCAGGATTTCAGGATTTCCCAGCGTCTCATGATTTTCAAGACTCCGAGACTCCAGGTTTCAGGGCTTCAGGATTTCAGGATTTCAGGGCTTCAGGATTTCCCAGCGTCTCATGATTTTCAGGACTCCGAGACTCCAGGGTTTCAGGGTTTCAGGATTTCAGGATTTCCCAGCGTCTCATGATTTTTCAGGATTCAGGGCTTCAGGATTTCAGGGTTTCAGGACTCCTAGACTCAGGGGTTCAGGACTTCAGGATTTCAGGAATTCAGGGCTTTCAGGATTTCCCGGCGTCTCATGATTCTAAGTCAAATGGCTCTCTGCGACCCCGAGGCTAATACGATTTACACTTCGGAGGCCAAGGAGCTGCTTGGGCGAAGTTTCTCTGTTTGTTTATTTGTCTGTCTGCTTTGTTCTCTCTCTCTCTCTTTCGCACTCACTCACTCACTCTCTCTCTGTCTGTTTATCTATCATTCTTCATAATTCTCGTCACTCACTCTCTCTTGTCTGTTTATCTAATCTCTTTCATACTCTCTCACTCACTCTCTCTCTGTCTGTTTATCTATCTATCTCTTTCATACTCTCTCACTCACTCTCTCTCTGTCTGTTTATCTATCTATCTCTTTCATACTCTCTCACTCACTCGGTTTCTCTCTGTCTGTTTATCTATCTATCTCTCACACTCTCACTCACTCTCTCTCTGTCTGTCTTTGTCTCTCTCTTCACAACTCTCTTACTCACTCTCTCTTCTCTGTCTGTTTATCTATTTATCTCTTCTCTCTCTCTTTCACACTCTCTCACTCACTCAACTCTCTGTCTGTCTGTCTGTCTGTGTCTCTCTCTCTGTCTGCTCTCTCTTCTCTCTCTCTCTCTCTCTCTCTCTCTCTCTTTCTATCTCTCTCTCTCTCTCCCTCTCTCTCTCTTCTCTCTCTCTCTCTCTCTCTCTCTCTCTCTCTCTCTCTCTCATCTCTGTATCTGTATGCACATCTGAGTGTATGTGTGCGTGTGCTTGTTACACTGCGTGCGTGGGTGCGTCACAGTCCCGCCCACATCCAACCCACCAAAGGCTGTCAAAGAGAACACCATAAACAGGCTGCATCAGTCAGATCAAATAAAGATGAACAGAAACATATCCATCATGTTCATCCGCCCATGCTCTATGTTCATTCGAAATGGCTATATTTGCTTTTGGAATAATTATCTGGGAATAACTGCATGTAGAGCGGACATACATGTTTACTTAATAATACGCATAATCGGGGGGGAAAATTTTTTGAACAGCATACTCCATAACGGTTTTTATCAGCTGTTTCCCCCCCCCCTTAAAATTCGGGTTTTTTAATCCCCTCTCGCGCAACAGTATATAAACTTTAAATCCCCCCTCCCCCCCTTTGTCTCTCATATCAATTAAATTGGTATTAGATACATAATTGCTCACTCGACTTTAATTTTCCCGTTGTGAAACTATAACGCGGTCATACACCTACTCACATACCGTTACGTCGAGCCCATTCCACGCCCGTTAGTTCAAGCGAAAATAGACTCATGTTTTCACTCACGCACAAGTGGGTGATTTTCATAATACGGGATAGAATCGCAAATGTGTAATAAGTTTTTTTTTTTTCTTTTCTCTTTTCTTTTCTTTTTGGAATAGGCGTGAATGAGGGATTTGAAAATGAATGACTAAGGATTTTTTACGGAGGAACATACAGACATACATACATACACAAACACGTGCGGGCGCACATGTACACGCACATAAGAAAAGAAAATAAAAAAAAAAAAAAACCTGCATAAAACTCCCTCATCTCTCTCTCTCTCTCTCCTTCTCTCTCCTCCTCTCTCTCTCTTCTCTTCTCTCTCTCTCCTCTCTCTCTCTCTCTTTCCTCTCTCTCCTCTCTCTCTCTCTCTCTCTCTCTCTCTCTCTCTCTCTCTCTCTCTCTCTCTCTCTCTCTCTCTCTCTCTCTCTCTCTCTCTCTCTGCTCCTCTCTCTCTCGGCCATAGAGTTTCAGTTTTCACTTAATGAAGGCTGTTACTAGCGTGAGTTAATTACTGAAAGTATCTATTAGCTATAAGTAACATGCCTGTGCTATCTTAGTGCTAATTAGTTCTTGTGTGCAATAAACTTTATGTGTATTTCATTAGATTCGTGTTTTTCCTTTTTTTTTTTTTTGGGGGGGGTCGTCTTCTTCCATTTCTTCGTCTTCCTCATCTCCTCTTCTTTCTCCTCCTTCTTCTTCTCCTCCTCCTCCACCGCTCATCTTCATTTTTTTCTCTTCCTCCTCCTCCTCCTTCTTTTCTTCTTCATCCTTCCACCTTCATCTCCTCCTCTTCTTCTTCTCCTCCTCCACCTTCATTCCTCCTCCTCCTCCTCCTCCTGTATTTTCTTTTCTATCCTTTTTGTAGACTCTTTTCGCTCTTCTAATTCACCTTCATCTTGTTCTATCTGTCTCTTCTGCTTCCTTCTCTCTCTCCCTTTTAACTGCCCCCCTTCCCTCCCTTTCGCTTTCTCTTCCTTCCCACCACACACACATATATGCGTGTGTGGTGTTTTATATATAGTATATAATTATTATATATATATATTTATATAATATTATAAATATATATATATATATATATATATTATATATTATCCATGCATACATATACATTTATTTATGTACATATATATATAATATATATATATATATATATATTATACATATATTATATATTAATATATATAGTGTGTGTGTGTGTGTGGTGTGTGTGTACCTGTATGTGTATCATATGTATATCTGTATATATATATATATATATATATATATATATTATAATATATATATATATATATACTTGTATATATATATATACATATATATAACAACCACACACACACACTAAGTGTGTGTGTTGTGTATATGAATGATGTTGTATATCCGTAAGTATTAAACATATAGAATACACATTATATATATATATATATTAGTATATATATATATATATATATATATATATATATATTTATATATATCTTATTTATATTATTATATATTTAATGTATATATTATATTCTATATACAAATACTATAATTTATATGTGTGTGTGCGTGTTCGTTTCCTCTTCCCTCCCTTCCCCACCCCCTCTACCTCCCCCTCCTCCTCCCGCTCTCTCTTCCCTCACTCCCGCGGACTAAGAAGAAAAGGAATTGAGGAATGAGAGAAAGTCCGAAAATGAGAGAGAAAGAGGAGAATCTCCGACGCCTTTTGTCATCCGCGAGGGAGATTTGCGAGAGCGATGGCCGGAGGGGGGGGATGAGGAAGAGGGGGAGGGAGGGAAGAGGAGGGAGGGAGGAGGATGGAATAATGGGTGCAAAGGAAGGAGGATGAGTGGGAAAGAAGAGAGGAGGGAAGGAGTGATGGGTGGGAAAGAGGAGGGGATGGAGGAGGGAGGAGGAAGATTGGTGGGAAAGACGGAGGGAGGGGAGGGAGGGAAGGAGGGATGAGAGGAATAAGATGAGGGGGAAGAAATAGGAAGGAGGGTGCGAGGGAGAGGAGGAGGGAGGGAGGGGGGAGGATGGTTGGGAAAGAAGGAGGGAAGGGAGGGGGGAAAGGCGGGTGGAGAATAAACGAGGAGAGAGAGGGAAGAGGAGAGGATGGGAGGAAGAGGAGGGATGAGTGGAATAAGATGGAGGGGAGAAATAGGAAGAAGGGTTGAAGGAGGGGTGTGAGGGAGAAGAGGGAGGGAGGATGGTGTGAGAGAGAGGAGGTGGAGGGGGAGGGAGGGAAAGGGATGAGAGGAAATAGAAGGAGGGACAGGAGGAGGGAGAAAGGGATGGAAGGAAAGGAGAGAAGCAGTGGAGCGGAGAGGGGAGAGGATTGAGGGAAGAAGAGGAGGAGGAATAGGAGGGAAGGAGAGGAGGAGGGAGAGGGAGGGAAGGAAGGTGAGGAGAGAGGGAGGAGGAGGAGGAAAGAAAAGAAGTTATTCGGCCTCTCTAGCAATCTTGTTGACCTACGTCAATTCCACTGCGCCAAGGGGTAATTTTAGTATATATATAATATATATATATATATATATATATTATATATATATATATATATATTATATATATATATATATAATATATAATATATATATTATATATATATATATATATCATCATACACAATACATGTGTGTGGTGTGTGTGTGTGTGTGTGTGTGTGTGTCGTGTGTGTGTGTGTTGTGTGTTGGTGTGTGTGTGTGTGTCTGCTGTGTACGTTATGTGGTGTGGTTGTCGTGTGTGTGTGTGAATGTTGTGTATGTGTATATATATATATATATATTATATACTATATATATATATATTATATCATATTACATATTTATACATATATAATAGTAATATATTATATATATATTATATATATATACACATATATAATATATATAATAATATATGTATATATTACTATATATATATATAATATATGATATATATATATGTGTGTGGTGTGTGTGTTGTGTAATATGTGTAGTGTGTGTGTGTGCTGTGTGTGTGTTTTGTGTGTTTGTATGTGTGTGTGTATGTTGTTGTGGTGTGTGTGTCCGTGTGTGTGTGTGTGTGTGTGTGTGTGTGTGGTGTGTGTGTATGTGTGTGCGTGTGTGGTGTGTGTGTGTGGTGTATCTATCCTATTATATTGCCATTTTATCTATCTTCTTGCATCTCTATACAGTCCATCTATCTATTCTATATCTATCTATGTCCATCCATCATCTATATATCTCTCTGTTTCTTTGCTAGCACCCCCCCCCCCCGATACACCCATTCCCGGCCATCTTCATTTCCCGCTCGCCTGCCCGCCCACACGCCCACCTATGCACCCATTCTGCTCTTTAAACCACCCACACGGTCCTCCCGCCCACCAAAACCACCCCCCACCCATATACCCGCCCACATACGGTCCTCCGCCCCACTCATCATCACGCCCACTCATACGGTCCTCCCGCCACCCATACGGTCCGCCCACCCATACGGTCCTCCATACGCCCACTCAAACACCCGCCCACCTTTATCCCCGCCCACCTTTATCCCCGCCCGCCCGCACGCCCGCCCACGGATGGAAACTTAGACAATATATGCACTTAACTTTACGCCCGGACCAAAGTTGCCGCGGATGGGAAGGCGGGCGGGCGGGAACAGCTCGAAAACTTGCCACTTAATCACCAATATTTTCGAGATGAGTTTTCCTCAGCATCCGTGGGAGAATCTTCGCTCATTCCGGATAAGCGAACGGCTCTCGCTTATCCGGTATATGGTTGTTGTTGTTGTTTTTGTTGGATTAGCGCGTGGATAGTTCGAGACTTTTTGGTTGAGTGGGTTGAGTTGGGTGATGTTGGGTTGAGATGGGTTGGGTTGAGTTGGTTTTGCTTGAGGTTGAAGTTGGGTTGAGGTTGAGAGAGTTGGTTGAGTTGGTTGAGTTGGGTTGAGATGGGTTGAGAGTTGGAGTTGGGTTGAGTTGGGTTGGAGTTGGGTTGAGTTGGGTTGAGTTTGGGTTGAGTTGGGTTTGGTTGGGTTGAGTTGGGTTGAGTTGGGTTGGTTGGTTGAGTTGGGTTGAGTTGGTTGAGATGGGTTGAGTTGGGTTGAGTTGGGTTGAGTGGGTTGAGTTGGGTTGAGTTGGGTTGGTTGCGGTTGAGTTGGGTTGAGTTGGGTTGAGTTGGGTTGAGTTGGGTTGAGTTGGGTTGAGTTGGGTTGAGTTGGGTTGAGTTGGTTGAGTTGGGTGAAGTTGGGTTGAGTTGGTTGAGTTGGTTTGAGTTGGGTTGAGTTGGGTGAGTTGGGTTGAGTTGGGTTGAAACTGGGTTGAGTATGGGGGCTTTGTCTTGCTTTTCTGTATTTTTTTTTCTTTGTTTTGACTTGATTTCTTTTCATGTTTGATTTTTTTCTCTCTTTTTACTTGGTGGGAATTGGTTTCATTTGTCTTGTTTTTTTTTTTTTTTTCGAAGTTTGTATCTTGCTTCGTTGTCTGAACTTGCTTCTTGCTTATTTTGTATTATACGTTTAGCTTGCCTTTTTTGGGTTGGTTATCCGGTACTTCTAACTTGGTTTGTTGCTTAAGTTGTTTGTTTTGTTGTTCTTGTTTTTGCTGATGCTTTTGTTGTTGTTGTTGTTGTTGTTTAATGATGTTTGTTGTTGTTGTTGTTTATGATGCAATATTGTCCAAAATAACTACCTTTCTCCTGGGTAATAATCCGTATGAATATATAAAACGATAAATATTTTCAATACATATTTTCTTTTAACTTACACATTCACGATCCAATACCTTTTTTTTTTCTTTTTTTTTTTAGATGTAAAAATATCATGAAAAAATAACGAAGATTTTGATCATGCGACACCTAGCGTGGCATTTCGAATCGAGATAAAAAGAGAAAAAAACAAGGTATTTTTCCATCACATTTTTTTGTTCAATTTTCTTTTTTTTTTTTTTTTTTTTTTGTTCTCATGTTTTGCATATTTATTAATGGATTGTCGGATGGCCACGCTAAAAAAAAAAAGATGCATCGTTGTAACATACGAAATAAAACCCGTTTTGAAAAGAATATATTTATT
>NW_020868566.1:101216-111216 GCF_003789085.1 Penaeus vannamei
AAAAAGAATTCGAAATAGCGAGGATCCCCTTAAAAATATCTTAGTGGAATTCCATGGACTGAAAGATACAGTTTCTTAAAAAAAAAACACTTCGAAATAGCACTGAATAAGATGGTCCAAGGTGCCCATGTGATAATTTATAGGCCGAGCGATCGTGTCTCTCCACTAGAGGAACACGTGACTCATAGAAAACGGAATCCCGCCACTACCAGCCCAGGAATACCCGAGTCCCCCCTTCAACCTCCAGAGAAAACGCTATTACTTGGGGACACGAACCTGAGTGACCTGAGAGGCCTATCACACTAGCAATTTTTCCGTCAATTTTTTTCCGTTTCCGAATGAACTCCGTATGAAAATCATGTAAACAAACATGGCGCTATCGGAGTGAGGTCCCGAGGAATCACACGAACATTCTCATTCATTTTACGTCATTTTAAAGAAATATGATGATGTAGATTGCATATACGAATGTTCTAAAATATTAGCTTATGTTTGCATTCACTCATCCTATCTAATTTATTAATAGCACAAGATCCCGCGAAGGACTGCTCCACCAGGACCATCCACGGAGCGACCATGGACCTCACGCGGGCTGGACTGACGAAATATTGGAATGGACTCCAAGCCAGATGCATCCTGTGCCGCGAACATACGAACTCAAACCTATTTTTTTTTTATCCGTTTCGTACTCATTATGTCTCTTAAATCCTTTCACTCTCGGTCGCTAAAGACGCCATAATCAGCCCTTTCCTGTGATCCATGGGGGTACACGAACAAACGGAGAACGTGAGTTCTAATGAATGATAATAACTAATAACTAATAACAATGATAACTAATAACTAATAACTGATAATAACTAATAACAACAATAACTAATGCGTGAAATAATCTAATGGTATGATAACTAATAACAATAATAATAATAACTAACAATAATAACTAATAATAACTAATAACTAATACTAATAATAATAATAAACTAATAATAACTAATAGAACCTGATAAATAATAATAATAACTGATAATAACTAATGATAACTAGTAACTAATAACTAATAATAACTAATAATAACTAATTGATAAATAATAACTAATAATAACTAATAACTAATAATAACTAATAACAATAATAACTAATAACTAATAACAATAATAACTAATAATAACTAATAGAGCTAAATAATAACTAATAACTAACTAATAACTAATAAGAGAGTACTAATAAGACTAATAACTAATAATAACTAATGGGTGAGTGCAGAAGAAATACTAAATGACTTAGGATCCCTAATTCCAGACTTTAAAAAGATGACGATACCATGGAGATAGCTGTATGTGAACTGGTACTCTAGTTCAGGAAATGATGATAAAGTTAATCAATATGATAATAAATAAAGGAATTGGAGCTTCAGTAACGGAATCACAAAAAAAAACTCAACTAAACTTTAGACTTAGTACAGGCGATGTAGACGAAATGTGTCTTAAAATGGAAATCAATAATGAAGGAATATTTTTTAAACATTTTTGGTTATGCTGAAAATCGTAAGTAAAGAATGTCCATATCTTAAATTAACAGAGTACTTGACTGAATCGAACAGAGGACAAGTGTCTCCTTTGAATTCTTTTAAACTTAAGAATCACTTAAGAATATTGAAGAAAGAATCCATTGCATCTGAAAACACTTTGCAATCCTAGCCTAAAAAAAGTACAATCATCAGAGTAATGTTTTAAACACTAACCACAACTGGAGTAGACATTTTAGACTGAATACGAAATCAGGAAGACCAATAGGCAGCGTTAGAGTAAACTGAGAAATGGGTGCTTGAATAGCGTCAAAAAGAAAAGGGATCTTGTAAAAATTGCACACATAAATGCACAATTCCTACTTAATAACAAAAACTAAATAGAAAAATTAATAAAGAATAATCCTGTTGATATGTTATGTACAAGTGAGACGTGGCTACTCCCTTATATAAGTGATTAATTAACATAACTGGCTATATTATCTATCGAAAGGCTCATGGACGCGGTGGAGGAGTTTGTATCTATATCAGAAACGACCTTAAATCTAACGAAATTAGCAAAGGCGTTGATTTAACAGAAGGCGTTGATGATATGAGTTAATATCTATAATTATTATTAATAATAATGAGTTAATAATAATATATTATGAGTTAATATGATATCTGGGTTATTATCCTGTGTAGAAAATTGCCATCAATCATTGCCGGTTGCATCTGCCGCTATCCTCATGCTCACATTCCGTCCTTTGCCTACATTTCGGATTGTCTACAGAGTATTTTCTTGCGTAAAAAGGCTGTCATTATTGTAAGGGATCTTAATGATAATGATTTCTGTGCTACTGGTATTCTCGCATGTGAAAAAATCGCAAGAAAAACAATGCAGATAATGACGAAAAAAATAGTCACAATGTGTAAATAGTCATAATGAAAATGAAATCCTAGTAGCATATTAGACCTGTCCACTGGATGTGAAAGCGGTAATATCGACCATAAAATCCCTCACCGTAACTAATTCGTATTCAGATCCCTTATCATTTTATAAAAAGATTCATTGGCAATCATCATTATTAATTAATTATTATTATTTATTTAATTATTTAATTATTTAATTATTTATTAATATTAATTAATTATTATTAATTATTATTAATTATCATTAATCACCATTATTTATCTCACAATATCAAAAGCACCGATCGTCACTAACACTTTCCCAGATCTGTGGAAAATATCTCATGTTTTTCCTCCACAAGAATTACGACACTGATGACGTAAGCAATTAACGTCCAGAATCCCTACTCCCAATCTTTTCTATGATTTCATATGTTGGAAAGCAGCTCGTGAAATATGTTGAAGCACCATGAAATATGTTGGAAAGCAGCTCATAGCTCATGAAATTGGAAAGCAGCTCATGAAATATGTTGGAAAGCAGCTCATGTCATCCTAAGAGGTTACTAGCTGGAAGTCAACATGGATTCTGCAGATGGTCCTCTCCACAGAATCCGCTCTCGTAAAAGTTTCTAAAAATATATATATACAAAAATATGGATAAAAAGTATCACTTCTTCTGTTAGATTTATCTAAAACCTGATAGTGTGAATCATGAAATCCTAATTCATACATGTATAAAGTTACACATGAATCCCACTCTGGTTTCGAAGTTATCCAACCATTGTCATAATCAGTAAGAGATGGAAATATGACATATAATCCAAGATATGTTTGTTTTGATGTCCCTCAGGGTTCTATTCAGGACTCTATGCTACTTTTCTCTATTTATATGAATGATCTCTCAGTCTTTATGATCTCTCAGTCTTTATCTGATTGTTTCCTTGTCCAATACACAGATGACACGAATTTACTTATGACTGGAGATATCGAAAGCAATCCTAATTTGATTGACTGAGCAGACCATCTCTTATCTACCGTCAAGTTATATTTTCAAAGGAATGGTCAGAATGAAAAGAAAACCGTCAAGTTATATTTTGAAAATGGTCAACTCCTGAATGAAAAGAAAATCCAATATCTGTTTATCAGTTCTCGACATGCCATTTCGAATCGGATAATGTTATATCAAAATATGAGTGAAAATCATATAAATCCTAACACGGTTGTTAAAGACTTATGGATATATTTTGACCAGTATATGCTCTTTGGATCCCACATTGAGGAAACGTGTAGAAAAATAACTGGCACTCTTTTATATCTAAACCGAATCGGAAACTGCTTCGAGAGATCAACACGTATTGTGGTTGTACAATCGCTCGTACTCAGCATTGTAAATTACCATTCAAAAGTTTGGGGAACGACAAACAAAACGTAAATAGAAAGTTTACAGAAACTACAACATTTCGCTGCTATTGTGGCCTCAAACTTTAAACTGTACACTGTATATAATTAACACTGTACTTGGTATATAAATAATCTACCTAGTCTGAAAATGAAGTATTATCCACATTAGCTTTAAACTGATAATTGTGAATTGTCTTATTGCATTTTCCGCTTCCCAATGTATGAAATTTATACACAAATTTTATCATAATGTACTGTATTACATTTTCATGCCATGAAGTATATGGATATAGTATGATTTTATGTATATTAATATTTCATATAGTAAATTACTTAGTGTATATGATTTAAATTACATTAGCTTGTGTGAAAATACTGTACCTAGTCTGAAAAGTTATGTCTGTGTTCAGTATATTGGGGAATTATCTTAAAGTATCTTTGTGAAATAATGTATGATGTTAAGTGTCTCAGTTTTATTGAATTAATACTACTAATATTCTATGTTTCACTGAAATGTGATGATTTATGTATTTTAATGATACAGCTGTAAATTGTATGATGTACAGAATAACCAGTGTAAATTGAAAATAAAGATTACTTTGAATATCATTATTATTATTATTATCATTATCTCTCTCTCTCTCTCCCTTTCTCGGTCCCCCTCCTCTCTCTCTCTCTCTCCCTCTCCCTCCCTCTCTCTCCCTCTCCTCTCCCTCTCTCCCTCTCTTCTCTCCATCTCTCCCTCTTTCTCCCTCTCTCTCCCCCTCCCTCCTCTCTCTCTCTCTGTGCTGTGCTGGCGCTGCGGTAAGGTGCTGGTCTAGCAATCTTGCGGACCTGCGTTCAATCCCACGCCCGGCCAGTGAGTGGTAACCCCGGCCACTCCTTGCACACAGGGGAGATTTGGGCAAAATAAACACACAGTATGTCAAGCAAAGAATCCATTGTAACAAATGGAATTAAAACTAAATCTTAAAAAAAAAAAAAAATCTTAAATCTCTCTCTCTCTCTTTCTCTCCTCTCGCCTGTCGTTCTGTTCCTCTCTATTTATCTATCCACCCATCTCCCTTACCCATCCTTCTACCACTCTCACCCATCCAGAACTTGAACTAAACTTTTCTTCTTCCATCCCAAACCCCCCTCCCTCTCCCCCCCCTTCCTTCCTTCCCAATCTCACCCTCCACCCTTCCCTCTCCCTGCCTCCTCCCGCACCCGTCTCCCAAGTTGCTCTCTCTCTCTCTCTTCTCTCTGATCTTTGTGGGATGAAAAATACCCCCCCCCAAAAAAAAAAAAAAAAAAAAAAAACGGCCATATTCATTCCTTTCGAAGCGTCGCGTCTCTCTCTCTCTCTCTCTCTCTCTCTCTCTCTCTTCTCTCTCTCTCTCTCTCTCTCTCTCTCTCTCTCTCTCTCTCTCTCTCTCTCTCTCTCTCTCTCTCTCTTCTCTTCGCGATGGTTTGGGGAATGTATTTTTCTTAGAGAATCGCGGAAAAAAAAACTGTGAAGCTATCAATAAAGATATTTCGCTCTCTAAACCGAGAAATTCGTGCTAAGTCGTGCCAGTTCCTAGCCCCCCCCCCCGCCCTCCCTTCAGGTATAGTGGAATGAGGAAGAAGGAGAGGGGAAGAGGGGAGGAGGGAAGAAGGAGAGAGGAAGAAGGGAGGGAGAGGGGGGAGGAGGGAGGGGGAGAGGGGGAGGGAGGGTAAGGAATGGGAAGAGGGGAGGAGGAAGAAGGGAGGAGTGGGGGAAGGCAAGGAGAGGGGAAGAGGGGGGGGGATGGAGAGGGGGAGGGAAGGAAGAAGGAGAGAGGAAGAAGGGGAGGAGAGTGAGGAAGGGTAAGGAGATGGGAAGGGGGGCGGAAGGATGGAGAGGGGAAAGGGAGAAAGGGGGAAGGAGAGAGGAGTAAGGGGAAGAGGGGTGGGGGGAATGGAGAGGAGAAAGGGGGAGACAAGGGAAGGAGAGGGGAAGAGGAGGGAGGAGACGGTGGACGAAAGTAAGCGAGAGGGAGGGTGGAAAGCGGGAGGAGGGAGAAGGATTAAGGAAGAGGAAGTGGGGGGAAAGAAGAAAGGTGGGGAGGGCCCAGGGGAATTAACAAGCGAATAGAAGGGAAGGAAGAATTACATACAATTATATATACATATATATATATATATATATAATATTATAATACTATTATATATATATATATATATTATATATATATATATATATATATTACACCCANCTTCGGTGCCTTCTCTCCTCGGCTCTGCTCTACTCACTCTTAAACTTAGCTACAGATACCAAGGCACTTCTGCGTCTCGTCTCTCCTCTCGCCTCCCTCTTCTCTCCTCTCTCTCTCTCTCCTGCTCTCTCATCTCCCTCGTCTCTCTCTCCTCCCTCTCTCTTCTCTCTCCCTCCCGCGTCTCTCTCTCTCTCTCTCTCCTCTCTCTTCTTTCCTCTCTCATCTGCGTCTCCTCTCTCTCTCTTCTCGTCCTCTCTCTCTCCTCTCCTCCTCTCTCTCTCCTTCTCTCTCTCTCTCTCCACGCTCTCTCAGGCTGGAATCACGCGAGCGCGTGTCGCTTCTAAATCTGCTGCTCTCTCTCTTCTCTTCTCTCTCTCTCACCCTCTCTCTCTCTCTCTCTCTCTCTCTCATCTCTCTCTCCTCACTCTTCTCCTCTCTCTCTCCTCTCTCTCACTCTCTCTCCTCTCACCACTCACACACACACACAACACACACACACACACACACACACACACACACACACACACACATTCACACACACACATACAACCTATTTACCAACATTTTCATCACTCACTTTTCATTCTTCCCTTTTAAAATCGGCAGAAATCATCATCTTTAGCAATTGCAGAGACGGAGATGCAACTAGGAACTATTGATGTACAGAGGTTGTTTAGGCTCCGTAAGAGGGCATTTCCGGGGCTGTTCGCTGGAGAAGGATCTTGAGTCTTAAGGAGGAGGAGAAGGAGGAAGGTAAGAGAAGGGGAGAAGAGGAGGAGGAGAGGAATCGAGAAGGGAGGGGGGGGAGAAGAGGGAGGAGTCAGGAATTAGAAGCGTGGAAGGAGGGAGGTGGGAGGGGAAAAGAAATTGAAGAGGAGAAGAAGGGAGGGAGGAAAGGGAGAGGGAAGAGGAGGATGGAAGATAGATGATGGAAGGAAAGAAATGGAAGGTGATGGCGTGAGAAAAGGGAAGGAGGAAACGACAGGACAGGATGATGAAAGGAGGAAGAAGGATAGAGGTCCGTAGAGAAGGTGGGAAGGGAGGAAAAGAGGAAGAATTGAAGAGAAAGGCCTGAGGGAAGTAGAATCTGCCGCTCCTTTCACTGCCCCCTCTCCCGTCTCCTCTCTCCTCTCCCTCCCTCTCCTTCTCCCTCCCTCCTTTCTCCCTCTCCCCTCCTTCTCCTCTCCCTCTCCTCCTCTTCCTCTTCCCTCCCTCCCGCCCTCCCTCCCTCTCCCTCTCTCCCTTCCGCTTCCCCAACTCCCCTTTCCTCCCTTTGCTATTTCGACCTCGTGTTTCCGCCCATTTCTCAAAAGTCCGGAGCAGAAGATTTGCCCATCTTTGAAGATGCCAGGAGAGAGAGTGTGGTTGGAGGGAGAGAGAGGGGGAGGGAGGAAGGTAGAGAGAGAGGGGAAGGGAAAGGGAAGAAAATGAGAAAAGAGGAGTGAGGGAGAGGGAACATGAGGAAAAAGAAAAGTAAAACGGATGAGAGAGAGAGAAGAGAGAGAGAGAGAGAGAGAGAGAGAGAGAGAGAGAGAGAGAGAGACGAGAGAGAGAGAACGAGAGAGAAGAGAGAGAGAGAGAGAGAGAGATAAGAGAGAGAAAAAAAATAAGAAAGAGAGAGGAGAAGAAAAGGAAAAAAGAAAAAAAGAGAGAAAAATGTTTACTCGGCCTCGTGAGCAAGCAGTTGAGTTTCTCCCGGGCCATTTAAACCCACTCGTGGCTTCCTTTGATAACTCTCCCGATAACATTTTCTCCTTCCTCCTCCTCCTCTCCTCTTTATTTTAATAATCTTACATCTAGGGAGAAGGGAAGAGAGGGAGGAGAGGTAGAAAGGATAAAGAGGAGGGAGGTAAAGAAGGGAGGAGGAGGGGGAGAGGGAAGGAGAGAGAGAAGGAAAAGAGGGAGGAAGGGAAAGAAGGAATAGAGAGGGAGAGGAGGGAAGAGAGAAGGATAGAGAGGGAGGGAGGAAGAGGAAAGAGAAGATAAAAGAGGGAGGAAGGGAAAGAAGGTAAAGAGAGGAAGGGAAAGAAGGATAGAGAGGAGGAGGGAGAGAAGGAGGAGAGGAAGGGAGAGAAGATAGAGAGAGGAATGAGAAGGATAGAGATGAGGGAGGGACGAGAAGGATAGAGATGGAGGTAAGGAGAAGAGCATAAAAGAGGAGGAAGGGGAAGAATAAAGAGGGAGGAGGAGAGAAAAGAGAGGATAAAAAGAGGGAAGAGTAGAGAGAGAAGAGAGAAAAGAGTGAAGAAAAAAAGAGGAGAGAGAATATATGGCGAATTTTCAGTCGAAAGAAACTCGACGTCTTGTGATAGTAGATCGATGGGCTTTGAGCCCTCCCGGCGAACCCTCCCTGGTTGTCCATAATTGTTTCTCGGTGTGAATGTGATTCCGATGGAGGATGGCGCGAGATTGGAACCACAGGGCGTTTGTTTCTTGTTTTGGTTTGCTTGGGACGGGTATTGTTTTGATGTTTTTTGTTTTTTTCTAGCTTTGTGTATTTTTTTTTGTTGTTTTGCTTGGGACGTGTTGTTTTGATGTTTTTTTTCTAGCTTTGTGTATTTTGTTTTGTTTTGTTTTGTTTTGCTTGGGACGTGTATTGTTTTTTTCTAGCTTTGTGTATTTTGTTTTGTTTTGCTTTGTTTTGCTTGGGACGTGTATTTTTTTTTTCTAGCTTTGTGTATTTTGTTTTTGTTTTGCTTTGTTTTGCTTGGGACGTGTAATTATTTTTGATGTTTTTTTGTTTTTTTTAGCTTTGTGTATTTTGTTTTTTGTTTTGCTTTGTTTTGCTTGGGACGTGTATTGTTTTGGTGTGTTTGTTTCTTGTTTTGTTTGCTTTTTGTTTTGCTTGGGACGTGTATTTTTTCTAGCGTATTTTGTTTTGTTTTGTTTTGTTCTTCCGTTGCGTGGGAGTCGTCGGAAATAGTTGTTTACTGGTGCGGATGCTGTGTTTTGTTCTTTCTGTGTTTGTTATTGGTACGAGCTTGTGTTTGCGGTCCTTTGAGGCGGCAGGTGTATCGTTTTAATGGCCTTGGATGAGGTGGATGCGGGGCAGGTCTGGATTTTTCTTTCTCTTTGTCAGGTTATCTTGTTTTTTTCTCTCTTCTTTCTCGTTCTTTCTTTTTCTTTCGAATTTCCTCAATTTCTTTCTTTTTCTATTTTCGTCAATTTTTCTGTTTCTTTCTCTTTTTCTCTCTTTCTTTTTCTCTTTCCAATTCTCTCTCTCTCTCTCTCTCTCTCTCTCTCTCTCTCTCTCTCTCTCTCTCTCTCTCTCTCTCTCCTCTCTCTCTCTCTCTTCTCTCTCTCTCTCTCTCTCTCTCTTCTCTCTCTCTCATTGTTTCACCATCATCACCAACGGCCTTGTCATTGTTATCGTTAGTGTCATTATTGTTTCTTGAAAGTGCCAGGACAACGCTTGTGCATAACGAAATCGTCTACATGCTGTGTTGGTGTCCGTGTATGACTATACCTGTATAATGTATATTAGCGTCGCGCCTCAATAATGCAAATTGCAATTGTGCATGTAGGGGGGGATGATGGGGGGGGGGGGATGGGGGAGAGGAAGGAGGAGGAGGAGGAGGAAAGTAGTTGGCACGTCGGGACGCAGGAGTGCACGGCCAGGTGGCGCCATTAGTGCTATCCAAGCTTGGATATTGGATAGCATTTAGTGGGCGTTTATGTTGGGTGTCGTTTCCATGGCGACGGGATGCTGGTGCCGATGCCGCTGATCTACCGGCGCTTGGACTGCATCGAGTGCTCGGGCGGGGGTGGGTGGAAAGGGGAGAGAAAGGGGGAACGGGGGAGGGGGAGAAGGGTGCAGGGGGGGAGTAGAGGATGGACAGGAAGGGGAAAAAAGGGACGGGGGGAGTAGGGTGCAGGTAGGGGTGCAGGTGGGGGGGGGGGAGCAGAGGGTGACTGGAGGGAAGAAAGAGGGAACGGGGGGGGGGGTGAGGGGGCATGGGAGTAG
>NW_020868566.1:118716-121216 GCF_003789085.1 Penaeus vannamei
AATGAATCCTTTTGATATTCTAGGATCCGGGTCATGATTCGGATCATCACCGAAATTTAACGATACGATTATCAATAATGATGATACAAACTGTAATAATGATGATAATCAAAATAATTATTGTTATTATTGTTATAATAAAAATAATTATACTAATGATAATAACGATGATGAAAATATTGATAATGATATATTAATAATGACAATGATAACTATGGTAATATACATAATGTCATTAATAACAGGAAAAGCAATAAAAATGAAATATAATATCAAAAGTATCAACAATGTTTATAATGATAATGACAATGATAATAGCAATAACAATAATGGTTATGGTGATGAAGCTAAAAGTAACAAAAATGTGATAATTTGTAATAAAACATTTATTAAATGAAACGGAAACAGAATGAAATTAACAAGAGAATAAAAATAATGATATAATAAGTTATAATGACAGGAATGAAGGCTATATTAATGTTTTTAAATGTAACAATATTGATGGTTGCAATACCATATCTATCTATCTATCTATCTATCATTTTAACAATGAAAAAGTACTGATGATGATAATAACAATCATCATTACAATGTTTGTAATAAGAACAATAAGATCATAATAATAATAATAGTAATTTATTATTATTACTATCATTATATTATCATAATAATTAAAATAGTAATAGAAATATTATTAATAATTATAACAATAATAATAATGGTAACAATAATATTGGTAATGATAATGATGATAACAATAATAAAGATATTGATGATAATAATAGCAATAATTGTATAAAAGATGATGATAGCAGTGGTGATGAAATGGTGATTATAATGATCATTATGATAATAATGATAATAAGAATAACAATATA
This sequence comes from Penaeus vannamei, assembly GCF_003789085.1. Classification (NCBI taxonomy): domain Eukaryota; kingdom Metazoa; phylum Arthropoda; class Malacostraca; order Decapoda; family Penaeidae; genus Penaeus; species Penaeus vannamei. Next base: position 119,595 of record NW_020868566.1, read on the forward strand.
GGTAATGGAACTGAAAATGATAATGGTAATAGCAAAGAAATAAGGAAAATAAAAACGATACTTTTAATAATAATGATACAAATTAAACAAAAGATATTAGAAATTGTTAATGAAGACAGCGGCAATCTTCTGTTACCGTAGCTTTGTCGCATTCTTACACTGGGTCGCTATAAACTGGTTCTGGCTGACATTTTCCTGGTCGGATGCCGCTCCTGACGCCAAGCCTCCCTTTTTGCCCGAGCTTGGGACCGGCAATGTCCTGGCCTGGCTCAGTAAAGATAATCATGATAATAATTACCCCCCCCCCCACCTCCTCAACATTCTACTACCAGCATCAGTGAAAATAACATTAATGATGATATTAATGACAATAATGGTAATATGAGCATATGAATAAGAATATCATTAATAAAAATAATAATGATGGTAAGAATAAGAGAATAAATAATGATGATAAAATATATTATAATGATGATGATAATAATGATAATACTAGTAACAATAAAAACAAGAATACTTATGATAACAAGATGCTATTGGTAATATCAATATTGGTAATGGTGATAATTGTGATAATGTGATGAGAATAATAATTTTCATAATGACGATTATAGCAACAACTGCATCATATATGGCAATAATGATAACTTTACTGACAACAATAATAAGGCAATAATAATGACAAGAAGATAATGATAATAGTAATAAAAATAATCATAATGATAAAAATGACTGTAAGAATGATGATGGTGATAACGATAATAATAATGATGCTAATAATAGCAGTAATGATGATGACGGTGGTGAAGATGATGATTAAAAGGGAAATAGCGATGGAAAGAAAAATGGTAATTATAATATTATGATATCAAGGATAATAATCACGATAATAATAATAACAGTAAAAATAATCATAATAACAACAGTAATAATCATGATAATTATATAAAATTACAATGATAATGATAAAGGTGATAATATGGATGACAATTATAAACGATTGTATTTATCACTAACACTTGGATCATCAATACAGTGAAAATTTCAAGTAATATGTAAAAAATAGGCATAATATTGACTGTATCAATAATAAACATAATATTGCTGAAAAAATGAAAATAAGAAAAAATATGAGCAATTATTGTCACAATACTAGCTAATATATATACAGATGAGAATTATAGTGGCAATTATAAAGAATGATAATAAGCCTACATTAATAAAGAGAACCCGATGAGTAATAGCAGCAATACTTTAAGATTATTGTCTTAAATGGATTGTTTTTTATTTGTAGGAATAACAGTAACATCAATATTACATTTCATCATTTGTAGCACTAATAATAATAATAACAACAAGGTATCCTGATGATAATGATAGTGATGGTAGTTATTAATCATAATAAAAACCAAAATAATGCAAGCATAACTAATATTCTGTTTGAAATTTATTACCAATGATGTGCAGGATTCTTGCTGAACAAATAGGAAATAAAACAAGGAAAGTAGGAACAGGAGACACAGGGAAAATAGATCTTCGTAATAAAGCAAAATGGATTTTGGTGTATTCGTCTTTTTCTCTTCTGTTCCTTTATCCTCAACTGAGCTTACATGGGCAGAGCA
>NW_020868566.1:133716-138716 GCF_003789085.1 Penaeus vannamei
TAGATATTAGATTGCATAATTACAAATAAGTAAAAAATAGCAAGAAATAAGTATATAATAAGTAAAAATTAGTGATAAGTAAGATTATCCGTAAATAAGTAATAAGCAAAGATAATAAGTAAATGAGTTATTAGTAAGAGGTAAAATTAAGTACAAATAAATACAAATCCTAAATAGTGTGTCTCAGGGTAGATGTTTGGGTGGTTGGGCCTATCTGAGGGGAAGCGGAGGGTGGGGAAAGGGTAGGGGAGGGCGGGAGGGTAGGAGAGGGAGGGGGAGGAAGGCGGTTATTGGGAAGATCTAGAGATATGAGAGAGAGAGAAGAGAAAGAAAGACAGAGAAAGAAAGGAAGAAATAAAGAGAAAGAGAAAGAGAGAAAGCAAACAGGAAATGATGAACAAGAGGAAGACAAGGGGCTAAAAAGCGAATGACGAGAGGAAAGAAGAAAGAGGGGAGGAGAGAAGAGAAAGAAAAGAAAGAAAGAAAAAGAGAGAGAAGAGAATATAATAATATATATATATATATATATATATATATATATATATATATATATAGAGAGAGAGAGAGAGAGAGAGAGAGAGAGAGAGAGAGAGAGAGAGAGAGAGGGGGGAGGGATTTGCAACACGATTCTCCACAAGCTGGATTGAGCTAGACACCTGCACGGCTCGCCCCGTCACGCTGGGTCATGCACCGAACCTGCCATGCACGGAGAGCCGAGGGTCACGCGATCGCTTCGTACTTGTGAATGGGAGTGGGGAGGGGGGAGGGGAGGAGGGAGGGGGGGATGGCTTCATGCATAGTTCTCATGTGGGGGGAAAGGAAGGAGGGGATGGCGGCGTGTTTAGTTATCATGTTGGGATGAGGGGGGGGTGGCTTCATGCATGGTTCTCATGTGGGAGGAAGGGAGGGGGGGATGGCGGCGTGTTTAGTTATCATGTTGGGGGGGTGAGGGGGGGGTAGCTTCATGCATAGTTCTCATGTGGGGGAGAGGAGGGGGGGGGATAGCGGCGTGTTTAGTTCTCATGTTGAGGTGAAGGGGGTTGAGGAGGGGGATAACCGCATGCATAGTTTTCATGTGGAGGGGGGGGGGGGGTGAGATATACATGGCGTACTAGATCTGCTTGAAGGTGGGGGGGGGGGGATGACGGTAGGGGGAAATAAATGACTCATAGATCTCCTTGAAGGTGGGGGTGGGGGGTGACGGTAGGGGGATGCCGCGACACAAGGCTAACGCAGACGAACCGCAGCATTCTTTCTCTCCGGGGCGTCACCTGGAGGACAGAAGGAGGGAGGAGGGAAGAGAGAAGAGAGAGGAGAGAGAGAGGAGGAGGGAAGAGAGAGGAGGAGGAGGAGGAGGAGAGGAGGACATCAGGCCGTGCTGGACGAGGCGCCGGGGACCGCTTTCAATGAAACTCGTGGCTGTTGAGTGTTACCGAGCGACGATTCGGAGGGCGACTCGTTCCGGGCGCAGAGGGGGTGGGGTGAGGGGGGGGGCGCTCGGGGAATTCGGTGTGGGACTGGGGAGGAGATTGGGGAAAGGGGAAGGGAGGGGAGGGGAGAAGGGATTGCTCTGGAAGAAAGGGAAAGACGGGGAGGGGGAAGGAGAGGAGGGGTTGCACTAGGGATATGGGGTTGGGTGGGGGAGAGGGAGGGGGAAGGGGGAAGAGGAAGGGTAGAGAAGTATAGGGGGAGAAGGGGTTGATGAGGAGAAAGGCGAGGGTTAGGGGGGAGGGTAGGGAGGGGCGGGTTCTGTAGGGCATTGCTTTGGGAATAGGAGGGCAGGGAGGGGGGGAAGGTAGGGAGAGGTTCATGGGACAGGGGGGTTGGGGGGGTTGGGGAAGGGGGAGATGAACGGAAGGGGTTGCAGTAAATGAAGGTGTTGCTTTGGGAATGCGAGGTACGAGCGGGGGAGGAGGGAGGAGGGAGGAGGGAGGAGGGATAAAGAGGAGGGATAAGAGAAGAGACGATCCTGAAGGCAGCTTTGGGAATGTGATAGGGAAGGAGGGAGGAGAGGAAGAGAAAGGGGGATGGAGAGGGAGAGAAAGAGGGTTTGGGGGAGAAGAGAGGAGGAGGGAGGAAGTAAAAGGCGGTGTTTTATGGGTATGGGCGTCTGGTGGGTGGCGGCGACTATGGGTCTTTGTGGTGGTATCTGTCGATGCTATATGCTATGGGGGGGGGAGTCTTATGTACTCGTGCTCTCGTCAATGTTTATGAACATGGCTGTGTGTTTAGGGGAGCTATGCTGTATGTGCGTGTGTTTATTCATCTTTCTCTCTCTCTTTCTTTTCTTTCTATTTATATCCTTTTCTCCGCATTGGTGTGGGCGTGGGCGTGGGAGTGGGTAGGCGGCACCATCGCTGCGCATTTCTTGGAAGATGAGCCTTTGGAAAACACACAAACATCTTTACAGGATTTATTACGGTTGTGTTTTGCGGCTTTCCTCTTTCTCTCGTGGATTCGAAATGCGCCTTTTCGGGGGCGGCGGGCCATGAAACGTGGATTATTTTACCTGGCCAGGCTGCAAAACGGGGCATCTCTTTGTTTATTTATGCCCGTGTTCATTTGTTATTCACAGGCCTATTACTGCTCTCTTTCGCCCCCCTTCGCACCCTCTTTTTCCACTTCGTCATTCCCTTTTTCGGTTCGTCATCCCCCTTTTCCCCTCTTCCCCCTTTTCCCTTCTTCCCCCTTTTCTCCTCCTCCTCCTCCTCCTCCTCACTCCCCCATTCTCTCCTCGTTATATATGCTCGCTGCCTTCCACCCTCTTAGTATTCTTTTATGATTTGTAAAACAAATGCGGGAGAGAGAGGAAAGAGAAAGAGAAAGGGGAGGGAGAAGAAAGGAAAAAGAGAGAGAGAGAGAGAGAGAGAGAGAGAGAGAGAGAGAGAGAGAGAGAGAGAGAGAGAGAGAGAGAGAGAGAGAGAGGAAGGAGAGAGAGAGAGAGAAAAAGAAAGACAGACACGGAGACAGAGACAGAAAGAGAGAGAGAGGAAGGAGAGAGAGAGAGAGAAAAAGAAAGACAGACACGGAGACAGAGACAGAAAAAAAATACTGTAGGGGCGGTTTCCTATCCCGTTACAAGGGTAGTTCCCGTGAGGATCATCTGGACACGTGAGGGCTGCACTCGAAAGAGGAGGAGGGGGGGGGGGGGGTAGTGGGGATAGGGAAGATGGATAGGGAGGAGGAAGAGAGAGGGAGAAAATGCAGGGAATGGGAGGGATAATGAGAAGAGGGGAGTGGCAGAGGTGGAGGAGAGGGAGAGGGAAATGGAAAGGGAGGAGAGATAGAAGATAGAAAAAAGAAGAGAGAGATAGAGAGAGAAAGAAGAAAGAAGAGAGAGAGATAGAAAGAAGAAAGAGAGAGAGAGAAGAGAGAAGAAAGAAGAGAGAGATAGAGAGAAGAAAGAAGAGAGAGATAGAGAGAAGAAGAAGAGAGAGATAGAGAGTGATAGAGTGAAGAAAGAAGAAAGAAAGAAAATAGAGAAAAAGAGAGAGAAGAAGAGTGTGTTTTACAAGACTTGCTGACATTTTATGTATGAGAGTTCAGGTGTATGTGACTGTGCATTGGTCTGTTTTGTTTGTGTTCTGCCGTCGTCTCCGCGTCTTCAGCAGAAAGTTTTGATTATTGTTTGGCATTTTAAACAAGGATGAGTTTAAGGGGTATCTTGTTTTCTTCTGTGGTCTTTCTTTTTTGCTTTTCTTGTTTTATTTCACCAGTATTCTTTTCGTTTCCACGTCATTCTCCTTTCCTCTTTTGTTTTCTCCTCTTTCGCAGACCATCCTTCTTTCTTCTCTCTTTCTTTCTCTTCCTCTCTGTCTTCCTTTATTTCTCTCTCTCTCTCTTTCTCTCTCTAATATCTCATCTGGTCTTATTTCATCTTACCTTATTCCTTCCCTTCGCGCCCCTTCTCCACTCTCCTTATTATCACTTTTCTTCCTCCTCCTCGTTCGAGAAACACCGCCCACAGAACGCCGTTATTCCTAGTTTATTAAGCGTTACGTAAGCGACCGATTTCTTGCATCTGATCATGGCCTCTTGACCTTATCAGTTGAAAGGTCTATTTGTTATCAGTTTCTATTACTATTTTATTGTATTATTGTAGTTCACAAGCCTCTGAGCTCATTTATTTTTTATTCGTTATCAGTTTCTATTACTTTTTATTTTTTCATCGTCGTATTTATTGTATTATTGTAGTTCACAAGCCTCTGAGCTCATTTTTTATAAGGTTGAAATTAGCGTGTGGTATGAGATCATATATTTTTTTTATAAGGTTGAAATTAGCGTGTGGCATTTTTATTTATCGTCTATCCTTCTTTTTGGTTATTTTTTTCTTTCTCTTTCTCTTTGTTTAATCGGTTGTTATCTTTTTTGTTATTTTTGTTATTTTTGTTCTTTCTCTTTCTCTTTGTTTAATCGGTTGTTATCTTTTTTGTTATTTTTGCTATTTTTGTTATTTCTCTTTCTCTTTGTTTAATCGGTTGTTATCTTTTTTGTTATTTTTGTTATTTTTGTTATTTCTCTTTCTCTTTGTTTAATCGGTTGTTATCTTTTTTTGTTATTTTTTGTTATTTTTGTTATTTCTCTTTTCTTTGTTTAATCGGTTGTTATTTTTGTTATTTTGCTATTTCTGTTCTTTCTCTTTCTTGTTTAATCGGTTGTTATCCTTTTTGTTATTTTTGTTATTTTTGTTATTTCTCTTCCTCTTTGTTTAATCGGTTGTTATCTTTTGGTTATTTTTGCTATTTTGTTCTTTCTCTTTCTCTTTGTTTAATCGGTTGTTATCTTTTGGTTATTTTTGTTATTTTTGTTATTTCTCTTTCTCTTTGTTTAATCGGTTGTTATCTTTTTTGTTATTTTTGTTATTTTTGTTATTTCTCTTTCTCTTTGTTTAATCGGTTGTTATCTTTCTTGTTTTTTGTTATTTTTGTTCTTTCTCTTTCTCTTTGTTTAATCGGTTGTTATCGTCGGTTTGCCTCCCGTGTTTGGCGAGCGCGGCGCCT
>NW_020868566.1:143716-153716 GCF_003789085.1 Penaeus vannamei
CGGGGAGGGAAGGATGGGGAGGGGAGGAGTCACCTCAGTCACCTCAGTCGTCTTCCCTGGCGACATGGGAGGTCGTCGTTTATCGCGGCGGGTCGTCTGAGGTCCGTTGTGGTCGTAACGCTGGTTGATGGGTTTGTTTCGGGTTTGTTTGTTTGTTTGTTTGTTTGTTGTATTTTTTTGTTTCGGTGTTCCTTTTTGGTCTGACGTGACGTGTGTGGGTGATCGTTCTTCAGCTCTTTGTTTGGTTATAATTGTTTGTTTATCTATGATTTGTCTTGTTATGTGTTTGTCTCTTTGTTTATTAATTGTTTGTTGTGTGTAAGTAATGTACGTATGTATGTGTGTATGTGTGTGTGTGTGTGCGATGTGGATGACAAAACGCTCTTTGTTGATATGATGGCTGCAAAAACCGAGTTCATCGAGAAATGAGACAAAACAGTTTCGAAATGCTGCAGGTTTGGAGGTCAAATCCATGAGGATTTCGAAACCTTTGTCTCACCTCCCAATAAACTTCTTTTGTGTATTGTGGGTTTTTCTGCCTTTATAGCCTGCCTCGCCCCCCTCCCTCTCTCTCTTCTCTCTCTCTCTTTCTTTCTCTCTCTCTCTCTCTCTCTCTTCTTTCTCTCTCTCTCTCTCTCTCTCTCTCTCTCTCTCTCTCTCTCTCTCTCTCTCTCTCTCTCTCTCTCTCTCTCTCTCTCTCTCTCTCTCTCTCTCTCTCTCTCTCTCTCTCTCTCTCTCTCTCTCTCTCTCTCTCTCTCTCTCTCTCTCTCTCTCTCTCTCTCTCTCTCTCTCTCTCTCTCTCTCTCTCTCTCTCTCTCTCTCTCTCTCTCTCTCTCTCTCTTACTGTTATCATTATAATTACCATCAACAGCAGTTTTTAATTATGTTGTTCTTTATTCCATAAGGACTTAATGCTTTTTTTGCTTTTTTGATGTTTAGTATAGCAAAAACATTGGACTTTGTAGTTGAAAGTCCATTTTTGAATGCGCGTGTTGGAGTTTCTGTTCCCGTATATATATATTTTTTAATGATAATAGTATTTTAAACAGTAATTATTTAATGCGTCGTTTATGCAGTAATTATGGCAGTCAGGTCATATGAGCGTAATTAGTAAATTTGTATTTGTTTATTTTTTTTAACACTTTAGGCAAATTCGAAAATACTTATGCAGTTTTTTTTTTTTCTCTCTCTCTCTTTTAGAGCGGAAATGAGTATTTTTTATGCACTTTGTTCATTCACTCCTTATGCGCATACGCACGCGCACAATAGAAAAAAAGGTGCGAGGTCACATGTGAACACTAAAGCTGTTTATAAAGAAAATTACTTACCCTCTCCTTTTCCCCTTTCCCCCTTCCCCCTCTCCGCCCCCCCCCTCCCCCGGCCTCTCCTATCACCTTTCCTCACCCTCATTTCCTATATCACCCTAATTATCCCCCTCTCCCTCCCTTTCCCTACCCTCCTATATCACTCTTTTCCTATTTATTTTCACTTTTCACTTAATTCTCCTTCCTCTTTCCGATCACCCTTTCTTTCTTTTCCTCACCACATTTCCCTATCACTCTTCCCCTCCTTCCTCTTCCTCTCCCCTTTCCCCAATCCTATCTCCCTTCTCCCTATCCCTTTTTCCCTTTTTCCCTTCTTCCTATCCCTCTTTCTCCTTCTTCATATGCCCCTTCCACCTCTTTTCCCTTCCTATCTCCCTTCTTCCTATCCCTCTTTCTCCTCTTCCTATCTTCTTCATATGCTCCTTCCCCCATCCTGTCTCCCCTCTTCCTATCCTCCTTCCTCCATCCTATTTCTTCCCCCTTTTCCCCTTCACTACCCCCATCTCCCCTCCTCCTCCCCTCCTTTCCACCTCTTCATCCCTCATCCTCCCTTCACCCCTCCTTCCCTCCCCCTCCCTCCCTCCTTTCCCTTCCTCCCTCCTTCACCTCCTTCCCCTCCTCCTCCCCCCCCTCCCTTCCCTCTCCTCCTCCCCTCCCCTCCTCCCCCTCTCTTCCCATCCTACCCCCCTCCCCCCCCCTTCCGGCCAAACACCAGAAGCCTGCGCGGATGCACAATTACACGCGCCGTTTATTGCGGATGTTCATTATTGTGAAATTCGTTCGTCTCCCTTTGTTTGGTGACGCAATTGCTCTTTTTTTTTTATTAATCTATTGATTGTTGTTGTTGTTGTTTGTTGTTTTCGTTATTGGTATCGTTATTATTTTTATTAATGATATTTTTTTTATTATTTTTATTATTATTATTTTATTAATAATATTATTATTTGTTATTATTATTATTATTATTATATTTTATATTATTATTATTGTTTATTATTTTTTATTTATTATTGTTGTTAATATTATTGTTGTTATTTTTTCGTACGTGTGTGGATGTTTTCTAGGTCTTAGAGGTAACAAAAATAATGTTGATTAAAAATGGTAATACAGGAATAAGGAGAGAGAAGAGGGAGAGAGAGAAGGATGGATGGAGAAGGAGAAAGAGGGAGAGAGAGGGAGAGGAGGGGAGGGTGAGGAGGGAGGGTTGGAGAGTGAGAAGGAGGGAGAGAGAATGAAGAGGATAGAGAGAAAGAGAAAGAAAGAGAGAGAAGGAAAGACAGGAAGTTGTTTGCGTTTGCTATGTGCAATTAGATACGCATTGGGCACAGATTCGTGAGACAAGTTACTTAAAGCAATAATTTTGATTCAATTTTGAAACGAAATATACTCGGGACTTTTGGTTTTCAATTATTTTCGAGTTTCCCATTTTGCTTTGTTAGGTACGATCCATATATATATATATATATATATATATATATATATATATATATATATATATATATATATATTCTTATTCGTATTCTCTTTCTCTTTCATGTTTTTATTCTATTTCATATTATCACTTTCGCTATTATTAGTATCGTCATTATCATCATCTTAATATCCATTTTTTTGTTGTTGTTATTATTATCGACATTATCACTACCATATTAGTTATTGTAGTCAGAATGTATCTTTGTTTACAGTTTGCCAAATTATTCCATTAGAAATTGAGCCTCCAAGCCATGCAGATATGACTCTGCACATGGCAACATTTACAATAAACTCTCTTTGTATAGTCTATAGTACAACCAAAGGCATCGGAATAAATGCAGGGACGCCTTAGATAGCAACACGCTTAGCTGATGGTGCTGATTGGCTGAAGAAGATTTTGTTTGATTTCGTTAACGTGTACATGACTTAAGCTTAAGCAATATATATATATATATATATTTTAAATTTCAATAGCTTTTCTAGTGTAGTGGGATTGATGATTTCTATTGTGTCGTATGATCAGCATGGAATATGTAATTGGTTATGAGTTTGCAGTTTAATGTTGATAAATGAATCTGAATATAGAAAAGCTAAGTCACTTGTTCACACATTGAAAGTTGTTTCAGGAGCTAGCGAAAAAAACAAAACTTTGCAGCGCCGAAACGTAATAAGAAGGGCCGTTGATATATATATGGTGATAGGTTGTAGTTATAAATAGCATGAATATAAACGACAGTTGAGATAATCCGAATTAGATCCGAACAAGGAATGGCAAATTATGAATCAGCCAATAAGCGCTAAGCATGTTGCCGTCTAAGGTGTCCCTGCATTTATTCGGATGTCTTTGGATGTGCGGTATTTCGGTGCTTTGATTATCACCTTGGCTAATTGCACAGAATGGAGATGAATGGAGAGGATAAGGAAGGAAAGAGAAGAGGAAGAGGAAAAGAAAGAGGAAGAAGGGAAGAAGAGGGACGAGGAGGACGGGATAGGGAAAAATGGAGGAAGAGGGTTAGAAGGAAGAAGGGGCGGAGGACGGAAGGTGGAACTATAAAAGAAAATAGATGAATAAATAACTAAAAAGATTACGTAACTGAAGATGCATGCAAAGTGGATGTGAAGTGTAAAGGGAGCAATTTCTTTCTCAAACTTTCTGTTTTCATATCAATTTATCTAATCCTTAATCTACTGTATGTCTCTTACACACTTCTCCTTTCCCTTCATTCCCTCCTTCCCTTTCCTCCTTCATTCCCTCCCTCCGCCCTTCCCCTTTCCCTTCCCTTTTCCCTCCCTTTCCCTCACCTCTCCCTCCTTCATCTCTCCTCTTTCTCTCTCCTCCTCTCTCTCTCTCTCTCTTCCTCTCTCTCTCCTCTCTCTCTCTCTCTCCTTTCCCTCCCACCTTTCGGTTCAGGAGGTTCGGCCGGGCCAGGTGAACACGGGGGCGGGGCGGTCACGAGGGGAAGGCGAATCGCAGAGGTGAAAGTCGCCCGCCGCGACTTCACACATATTGCACATATTTCAGCGGCGCATAAACTAGAAGGGCGTCATAGCGAGCAAAAAAATGAGCATGAAGTCAGACGCACGCATAGCCTACTCGTATGTTCGGGTATACGCGTACATGTGCACATGGATATAAGCATTTGTAGTCACACCTATGCGCGTGCACACACGGACACGTACGCGCACACGCACACGCACACTCTCACTCACTCTCTCCCTTTCTCTCACACTCAACTCACTCACTCATTCACTCACTCAACTCACTCACTCACTCTCCTCACATATACACGAATGCATATGCATATTGCATACAGTATATACAGTATGCGCATTACTGTATTGTTGACATGAACATTTCTGTTATGTCTGTGTCCTTTACTATCGAGTCTCGAGTTCGTGAAACGGCAGAGCAAGCAAGAAATGAGGACGAGTGCAACGGCGGAATGGCACTCGGTGAAAGTGCGTCGGGGGCCCTGGCCTCACCGGGCCCGCATCTCCGGCGCCGACGTGAGCGTCATGACTAATGGGGTGCGATCGCCTCGCCGCCCGCGCCTTCCGTAGGTAGGGCTTGGCGGTCGCTCTTGGGCTCTCTTTTTTTTTTCTCTTTTTCTTCTTCTTTTTTAGTTCGCCATCATTCTCTTGGTCTGATTTTATTGTTTTTTCTCATTTCTCTTCTCTGTGTCTTTATGATGTTTTTTTTTTTTCTTCTTCCTCCTTCTTCCTCTCTCTCTCTCACCTCTCATCTCACTGTTTTGTGCCGCTGCTTCTCTTCCTTCCACCCTTTTTGAAATATTTTCAATTTTCCTTCCGCGCCTTTGCCTTTATGCGTTCTTCTTTTTCCTTTTTTTCTTTTTTTTCCTTTTTCTTTTTTTTTTTTCCTTTTTTACTTCTTTTTCCTTTTTTACTTATTTTTTCCTTTTTTTGCGTGAGTGACTTTGCGTTACAACGAGGAAGGTGAATCCGCTACTGTCACGTCGATACCGTAATGCCCTCGGCTATGCATGCACGGCGCTCCTCCTCCTCCTCCTGCCTCTTCCTCTTTCTCTCTCTCTCTCTCTCTCTCGCTCTTTCGCTTGTTGTCTTCTCGTTTCTCGGTCTTTATCTTTGTTCATTTGTCTCTCTCTTTTTTTCGTGATTCTCTTTTTCTTTCTCTTTTTTTCTCTTTCTCTTTCTCTCTCTCTCTCTCTCTCTCTCTCTCTCTCTCTCTCTTCTCTCTCTCTCTCTCTCTCTCTCTCTCTCTCTCTCTCTCTCTCTCTCTCTCTCTCTCCATCCATCCATCCATCCATCTATTTTTCCATCTATTCCTCTATCTATCATCTATATATTTATCTACATGCATACACATATGTATGCATGTATGTATTTATTTTTGCATTATACCTATACCCATTTTCCTCCCTCTATTTGAAGGGCTCAACTCAGAGCATGTCACGATGCATCTATAATTATATGCAATTTATTTCAACATTTCGGACTTTAATTGGCGTCACGCACTCACACTCCCTGCCCTCAGCTCTCCTTTTCCTGTGCATGTCCCTTTCCTCCCCTCCTTTTTATTCTCTCTCCTTTCCTCTCTTCCTCTTTCTCTTGCTGTTGTCTGCTCTTTCTCTTCTCTTCGCTTTTCTCATCTTCTCCTCTATGGCTCACTCTTTCTTCCCTCTTACTCTTCGCGTCTGCTCTTCTAGATTTCCTGCTCAATTTCTCTCGTAATTCTCTTCCTTTCTCCACATCCTTCCTCTCTCTCCTCCTTCCACCCATTTTTCTTCCCATTTCTCTTACTTCTCTCCCCCTTTCCCTCCTTTCACCTCTCTCTCTCACTCTCCGTTTTCTCCTACTTCCTCTCCTTTCGTCTCTCTCTCTCTCTCTCTTTCTCTTTCTCCCTCCCCTTCCCCTCTCCCTCTCCCTCCCTCTTTCCCTCCTTCCTCCCTCCTTCCTTCCTCCTTCCTCCAGTCCCTTCGGGTGCCATCTCTGGGGGTTCCTGTGGGAGGGGCTTGGATGTTTAGGGAAGTGAATTGGCACTGGCACTGGTCAATATCATTATTGCGTTAGCGCGGTTGGCTCTGAGCTCCCTGGCTTCTGACGATTCATGCCTCTCGTTAGCTCTCTTTTCTCTTTGTTATTTTTGCATATACAAATTGTTTTCTTGTGTTCTCTCTCTTTTTTCTCTCGCGATATATATATAAATAAATATTTTTCATTTTTTTTGGTTGTCCGTTTCTCTCTTACCCTCTTTAAATCGATGGCTTTATCGATATATACGTCTGGATGTGTGTCTGTGTTTGTGATGTATATGTGTGTTTATCTGTTTGTGTTGCGTGGTGCATTTTTTTTTATCTTTTTGTAAGAGGTTACTTGTTTGTTGCTTGTACTGCTTTCTCAATTTCGTTTTTTTATCTGAATTTGCTTTTGCATTACATCACTGCATTTTGTGTTGTTCTATCTAATTATTTTGTTGTTGGTTTCGCTATCTCCTCTTCGGTCTCTCTCTATTTTCTTCTTTTATCTTTGTGCTGTCCCCTTTTGCAACGTCAAATGATGTATTATCCCTTCTGTGCAATGTTGATACGCTCCTTCTTGCGTTAGAGCGTTCTCCCGTTTTGTTTGTGGAGTTCAAGTGTTTGATCTGCATTTTACAGCGTGATCCATTGCGCCAAGGATGTGTATTTATTGTGAATTATCCCGGCGGCGGAGGATAAAAAGTCTGACCTTTGATGGGATTAGTTTGATAGATTAGGCATTTGTGTGGCTTTTTTTCTCGTTCTGCTTGGGGGCAATGGAGGCTGAGGGCGCGTAATAAGTGCCCGGGCTGGACGCTTTTCTTTGCGGCGTTAGGGGTCTCTGTGTGCGTGGTTTGGTTTCATTTGAGCTTCTCTTCTGTTTCTGGTGTCTCTTGTCTGTCTTTGATTCTGATTTCTCTGTGGCTGCCTTTTTCTCTTCTCTCTCTCTCTTTCTTTTCTTTCTCTCTCTCTCTCTCTCTCTCTCTCTTTCTTTTCTTTCTCTCTCTCTCTCTCTCTCTCTCTCTCTCTCTCTCTCTCTCTCTCTCTCTCTCCTCTCTCTCTCTCTCTCTCTCTCTCTCTCTCTCTCTCTCTTTTCCTACCTTCCCCTTCCCCCTTCTCCCACCCTCTCTCTCCCTCCCCCTTTTCCTTCTCCTTTCATCCACCCCTCCCCATCTATTCCCATTGTTTTTTCCATTCTCTCCCCCTTTCTCCCTTCCTCCTTTTCCTGGGACATTGTAAGACCAAAAGTTTCTTCATCAGAGAGCGTATATAAGTATAAGCTGTCCCTCCCCCCCTCTCCTCCTCCTCTCCCTTCCCCCTCCTCCTCCTCTTCCCCTTCCCCCTCTCCTCCTCCTCTTCCCTCTCCCACTCCCCTCCTCCTTTTCCCTATCCCTCTCCCCCTCTCCTCCTCTTCCCCCTCCCCTTCTCCTCATCCAATGCCCTCTCCCCCTCTCCTCCTCCTCCTCTTCCCTGCCCTCTCCTCCCTCTCTCCCCCTCTTCCCCCTCCCTCCCCTCCCCTCCCCTCCCCTGGCTGCGGTTCCTCTAGTGCGCCGTCCAGTTAATTACTGCTCTCGTCTGGAAGGAAGTATAGACAAGAATGAGGGCCTTTTTCTTGGGTCTTTTCTTCTTTTTTCTTTCTTCTTACTCTCTCTCTCTCTTTTTGTCAGGGCTGGGCTCTTTTTTCTTGGGTCTTTTCTTCTTCTTTTTCTTCTTTCTTTCTCTCTTCTCTCTTATCTCTCTTTCTCTCTCTCTCTCTCTCTCTCTCTCTCTCTCTCTCTCTCTCTCTCTCTCTCCTCTCTCTCTCTCTCTCTCTCTCTCTCTCTCTCTCTCTCTCTCTTTGTCAGGACTGGTTATTTTTGTTTTCCTGTCCTTTCTTATCGGAGGCTAAAACATAAATCTCTCGGTTTATTATTATTTTTTCGATGAATTTGTTTGTTCATTTTTAGTATTTTCTCTTTTGTTTTTCGAGTCTTGTCACTCTTTCTCCTCGTCTTGATTCAAGAGCCCTCAACGTGAGTGATTTTCCTGTTGTGCTCTTTGCAAAATCCGATGCGGACACACACACATACGTACACGCAGACACTTGTTTATAATATGATTGATTAATGCTACTGTTGGACAGTCTTTCTAATTATATTCATGTTTTCTTTTGTGTGTGTTGTGTGTGTGTGTGTGCGTGTGTGTGTGTGTGTGTGTGTGTGTGTGTGTGTGTGCGTGGTGTGTGTGTGTGTGTGTGTGTGTGTGTGTGTGTGTGTGTGTGTGTGTGTGTGTGTGTGTGTGTGTGTGTGTGTGTTGCGCTTCATTGTATCCATTCTCTTTTATTTTATTCGGGGAACTGGCTGCTTATCGGATTCGTGTTTAAAGCCCCCTATAGATTTTTTTTTTCATACAAAACCCTGTATTGTACGTCACTTAGGCCTATCTACATAGGTTTTATTGTTTTCTGAATTTAGTAGGATTTACCACTCGACACTCCACCCACAGTAATTGGATGATTTATGGTGTATTCAGGCATATGTGTCCGAGCTTTTAATTCCTTTGTATTTATTCACAGATGTTGTTTATGGAACCATGTCTTTTCGGCTGAAGATAGTGATCGTATAGCGTATCATTTCCATTGTTCGTTGTGTCCCAATTATTATTTTTTTTATTCCATCGTAATTGTTCTTGTTAGTTTTATCTAATTTTAGTCATTCAGGGTCAGAAGTATCCCACCGCTGCCACCAAACGGATTTTGCGTCGGTATATGCAGGATATTTTGAAGAAGTATTGCATGGGAGGGCGCCATAAGAGAACTGAAAACAGACGCTGAGTGTTTGCAGTAGTCAGAAAGTGTGATGTAATGAGAGTAATTCATCTACTTTAATGGGACAAAAGTACTCTGAACCGTGTGAGCCGAGGTGAACGTAGAAGTATATGAAGAAAATGGGAATAAATACAGAAAGTACATGATATGGAGGAAAAAATGCCACCGAAGTGTGAAGGCAATAGGTACTTGGTGAGGGGAGAGCGCCTGGAAGGGGAATCCCGGAAGGAGTTTTCGGATTGGGTGGTTAAGAGTAGAAGGGAAGGGGAATGGGAAGAAGGAAAAGAAGTGGGATAAAGGAATAGAGAACGTGGGGAAGGGAGTAGAATCGCCTCACCATCGGCTGGGAGTTGCTGACGGAATCGTTTTTCCGCTGGGGTTCGAAGTGGATTGAAGAGAGAGGAGAAGTGGGATAAGGATCACTTCACGAAGATGTTGGGCTTTGAAGGGAGAGGGGAGAGGGGGTAAAGGGAGTGGGGAAATGAGGTAAGAATCACTGCATAAGCTATTAGGAGGAAGTGAGAAAAGACAGAAAGAGAGGAGAGAAGGGAAGAAGAATCCCATCATTATCGTATTTGACTGGAAGTGGGAAGGAGGGAGGGGCGAGGATCACAAGATATTAGGAGGAAGTGAGAGAAGGAGGAAAGCGTGGAGAGAAGGGAATAAGAATTTGACTGAAGTGGGGAAGGAGGGAAAGGATCACAAGTAGGAGGAAGTGAGAGGAGGAGGAAAGCGTGGAGAGAAGGGAATAAGAATCCCTTCCTAACCGTATTTGACTGGAAGTGGGAAGGAGGGAGGGGGCGAGGGCTATTAGGAGGAAGTGAGAGAAGGAGGAAAGCGTGGAGAGAAGGGAATAAGAATTTGACTGGAAGTGGGGAAGGAGGGAGGGACGACGAGAG
>NW_020868566.1:158716-166216 GCF_003789085.1 Penaeus vannamei
TTATTGAAGCAGTTGACACCGTGGAACTGCTCCCTCTACGCCAGGGGGTGTCACGTTCCTCCACTCCCCTCTGCCACTTTTCGTTTATTTTTCCTTTTTTTCCTTCTCTTTATTCTTTGCGTTGCTTGTTTTTTTTTGTTTTTTTTTCGTTATCAAACATCGTGATCGTCTTCTTTTTTTCTTTTTCTTCTACTTCTTGTTTCGTTTGTTGTTCGTTTCGCGTGTTTCCTTTGCCTCCATTGCGCACTTTGCCTTGTGGTTCTCATTCTCATCTTTGTTATTGTTATTGTTGTTGTTATTGATATTATTATGAATATTTTTTATATTGTTATTATTACAATTCTATTAGTTGTTATCACTGTTGTTGTAATTGTTATCATTATTATATTATTATTATTATTATTACCATTAATGATAATTTTTTTATTGTTTTACTAACATTATTATTATTATTTATTATGTTGTTATTACTGGTATTATTATTAATATTATTATTGTTATTATTATCAACATTATTACTACTATCAGCAGTAGTAGTAGTAGTAATAGTAGTAATAGTACTAATCCTGCTCCATCTCCCGTCTTCCCAGTCCTTAATTCTTTGTCCTCTCTTCTCTCCCCTCTCTCCATCTCCCTCCTCCTCGCCATTTATCCTGTTATTACGTCCACGGCTTCTCACGGTTCCCACGCTCGTACGCTCGTTATCTGCCGTCGCTCACTTATCGCTCTTATCTACCCGGGCGATAAGGAGCCTCGATAAGAAGGCTTAATAGATCGACGTCGAGGAGTCGATATTTTCCTCTTTTTTTTGAGTGGGAAAGGGGGGAAGAGGAAGGGGGGCGTGATTGCTTAGTGAGGGGAAGGAATCCGGGAGGGGTTTGTTGGGTTTGGGGCAGGGGGAAGGGGGGCGTGATTGCTTTAGGGGTTTGGTTGGGTCGTGCTTGGGGTGGGTGGGGTTTGGGTGGTGGGTTGGTGTTTGCTTTTGTATTTGTTTGTGTTTTTGTTTTTGCTATGTTATTTATTCAGTTTGTTTATATTATTTGTTTTTGAATTGTTGTGTGGTGATAAAGTTATTTGGTTCGTTTGTTTATTTATGTGTTGTATTGAAATTTGGTTTATCAGTTTTTATTTTTTGTTATTTCATTATTTTAATTTTACTTTATTTTATTTTGTTGTTGTATGTGTACGTGTGTGTCGGTGTGTGGGCTGCTCTCCAGTCGCCGTGACAGAGAAGAAAGAAACGGCGACTTGAGTTTTCCAGGTTATGTCTCACTGGAGGTTAATGTTGCTCTGGCTATTTTCTCGTTTTGTATTTGCTTCTCTCGTCGTTCTTTCTCTCTCCTTCTCTCTCTTTCCTTTTCTTTTTTCTCTCTCTCTCTCTCGCTGTTCTCTCTCCTTCTCTCTCTCTCCTCTTCTCTCTTCTCTCTTTCAATTCTCTCTCTCTTCTCTCATTTTCTCTCTCTCTTCTTCATTTTCTCCTCTCTCTCTCATCTCTCTCTCTCATCTCTCATATCTCTCTCTCTCTCTCTCATCTCTTTCTCTCTTCTCTCTCTCTCTCTCTCTCTCGTCTCTCTCTTCGCTCTCTCTCTCTCATTCTCTCCTCTCTCTCTCTCTCAGTTCTATCTCATCTCTCTCTTCTTCATTCTCTCTCTCGCTCTCATCTCTCTCTTCTCTCTCTCTCTCTCTCTCTCTCTCTCTCTCTCTCTCTCTCTTCTCTCTCTCTCTTTCTCTCTCTCTCTCTAGCTCTGTTACCCCGCTTGCGCTCGCGTTCTCGCCCTAAGCAGCCTGCGCCTCGTGGTACAGCACTGTTTTTCTTCACTTTTGGAGTTCTTAAAAAGCAATATCCCTTCATGCTTTCTGCCTTGAGTTTTTTATGGGGGAGTGGAGGGGTTTGGGGTTGGATGAGTTTGGTTTATGTACTTATTCTCAGTTTTTTTTCGTTTTATTTTCTTTAGTAGTTTTTTTTTTCTTCGTTGTTTTTTTTGTTTGTTTGGTTTGTTTGTCTGAGCGTGATGGCGGACATTTGTTTTCCTGATTATTTTTTCTCGTTTCTTAATCTATGCATGTTATTAGTTTTTTTCGCAGCTGATCTCCCTCTCTCTTGACGTTCCTCCTCCCTTCTCTGCTGTCTCCGTCTAACATTTTGCGTTCATTGTCCCTCCTACTACCATTACTACCGCTCTTCTCTATTTCTCATCTATCAATCTCTTGTCTCCCTCTCTTCCCCCCCCCCTCTCGCTCCATCTGTTCTATCTCAATCTCCTCCTCTCTCTCTCTCTCTCTCTCTCTCTCTTCATCTCTTCTCTCTTCTTCTCGCTCTCTCTCTCTCTCTTCTAATCATCCATCTCTCTTTCTCTCTCTCTTCTCCCCCCTCTCCTCCCAATCACTTCTCTTTCTCTCTCCCCTCTCTCCCTTCCCTTCGCCTCCCAATCACTCTCATTTTCTCTCTCCCTCTCTCCCTCCCTCCTTTCCTCCCTCCTCCCTCCCTCTCCCCTCCCTTTCTTCTCTCCAGTCTTCTCATCCACCTCTGTCTCCATCCGATTCCATTTCCTATTCGTAATCCAGTGGCAGGGTTTCTTAAGCGATTTTCCTTTGGAGAAATGCAGCTTCTGTGAAAGAAAGGAAATGGAGGAGGAGATGGGGACGAGAGGAGGAGGAGAGAAGGAGAGGAGGGAGGGGAGCGGACAGAGAGAGACGGAGAGGAGAAGAGACGGTAGAAGGGAGCAGAGGGGAAGCACAGAGGAGTGAGAAGGAGATGGAGACGGGAGGGAGGAGGCAGAGAGATGGGGAGGGAAGGAGAGAGGACGAGAGGAGGAGAGGAGAGAGGCGAGAGAGAGGGAGAGAGAGAGGAGAGAGAAGAGGGGAGAAGGGAGAGAGAGCAGGAAAAATTGAAAGAATGGGGAGGGTCGAGCGAGAGCGCACGAGGAAGATCGGGGTGTCGAGGAGGAAGAGAGTAGGGGGGGAGGGCCCCACCCCAAACAAGACCCGACCACGTGCAACGCCTCAAGCCTCCTCATCACCCGCAATGAGCAGATTAACTTTGAGAAAGAGGGAGAAGAGGAAGAGAAAGGAATATGGACGGAATAAAAAAGAAAATGAGAAGAGGAAGAGGAAGAATTTGCGAGGGAAAGGGGAAGGAGGAGGAGAGGAAGAGAAACTATGCAAATATGCCATATTTGCATATTCATTGGAATTTTATCGTGTGGAACCGGATTCTAGTCGATGACCGTTTTTTTTTCTTTTTTTTTTTTTGGTGTGTGTGTTTGACTGTGTGTGGTGTGTGGTGTGTGTTGTGTGTGTGTGTGTGGTGTGTGTGTGATGTGTGTGATGTGGCTGCTGTGTTCATTGGCGATCAACATTCTCCTTATTTTGTCTAGTTAACTTAATTCTGTTAATATCCAGTGGAGAGTTAACAGTCATGTAGCTGTTGTAGCTGTAGTTCGTTCACTGAAGAAGGTCGGCTAAGGTTTTCGTTTCTCATGCATGCGTTTGTCGTAGAAAAAATGGTACTTAAGCGGGTGCCTCCCTGTCTATCTGTCTCTCTCTCGCGTCTCTCTCTCTCTCGCTCTCTCCTCTTCTTTCTTTCTTTCTTTCTTTCTTTCTTTCTCTTTTCTCTTCTTCTTTCTTTCTTCTTTCTTTCTTTCTCTTACTCTCTTCTCTCCTCTCTCTGTCTCGTTCTTTCTCTCTCCTCTCTCTAATATATAAGTATATATATTATATATATATATAATATAATACACACACACAAACACATCACCCAACACACACACCACACAACACACAACACTACCCACACACCACACACACACAACAACCACACACACCACAACACACAACACGACCACACACACCAACACACCACGACACACAACACACAACACACAGCAACACACAACCACCACATTGATATCACTCTCTCTCCTTTAAATCTTCTTCCCTCTCTTTCCCTCTCTTCCTTCTCCTCTTCCTTCCTCTCTCCCTGCTTTTCATATTACGTCGTATATAGAATAATAGACAGGACAGGTAAATAGATTAAATAGAATAGATAGATTAGATAATATAATTGATTTTTTTTTTTTCTTATTGAATGTGCCACTAATGGTCTCAACTATGCCAGTTATCAAAAAATCGGGATGGCCACCTGCCCTCATGCGCGTCCAGTAGCCCAAGATATGTTGTGTATTATAATTATGGATAGTATGGATATAGATCCCGGGCCATTAGCACTTATTGTATTCGTCTGCCTGATATAGCAATGTTTATCCATCTCTCTCTCTCACTCTGTCTCTTAATTCTTTTAATCTCATCATTAGTATGTATATCGCTTTGCATGCTATAAATTTCATCATTTTTTGAAAATACTTGTTCTATAAGTTCTTTTTCTTCCTCAAATTATTGCATTCGCTGTATGAAATAAATGTTTACCCATTTTTTTTGAATTCCTGTTGGCTGTCTTTCTTTTCTTCCTCAAATTGTTGTATTCGCTGTATGAAATAAATGTTGTCCCATTTTTAAAATTGTTCTTTCCTTTCTTTTCATTTCCTCAAAAAAAAAATAAATATATGCATTCGCCTGTAATGAAATAAAATGTAATATAATACCCATTTTTTTTTTTAAAATTCAGCAATCTTTCTCCTTTTAACATTCCACAGGTAAGAGACAGCCAACCGACTTGCAGCTCACTTCTTAAGAGCGGAGGGAGGAAAAGGAGCGAACTGGAGAAGGGAGACGGGGCAGCGCGGCATGGCCGGGAGGGTGAGGGCGGGGAGAGGGGGGGGGGTGAGAGGGGTGGAGCAGGAAAGGGACATGGGGTGGGGAGGGGGAGGGAGAAGGGGGAATAGGGGCAGGAGGGGGGAGGCGGAAGTGTGTGGGATGGGCGGGGGAGCGAGAGAAGGGGGGCAGGAATAGCGGGGGGGGGAGAGGGGAGGGAAAGGTGGTGGATGGGCGAGGCGAGGAGATAGGATTAGGGGCATGTGTTGAACAGGGGAGGGGAGCACCGGAGAAAAGAGGTAATATGGGACAAAGGGAGGGGGGAAGATAGGGTAAGGGGAGAGGGGAGAGGAGAGAGCGGGGACGAAGGGGCAAGGGGGAAGGTGTGGAAACCTTACACTCGCGGAGCTCACTTAAGTGTGTTGCGAATAACCTCTGCGGCGCGAAAAATGCGAGTGTTCGTATGTGTATGTATGCGTGTATGTGATTGTTATCCGTGCGCTTACGTTGTTGCTGTAGGGTTTTGTATGTTGTGTGTGTGTGTTTATATCTTTTGCTTTGTTTTATTTTACTTTTTTTGTTTTGTTTTCTTCTTTGTTCCGGCTCCTTTCTCTTCATTTACGTTCCTTTCTCTCTCTTCTTCTTCTCTCTCTCTCTCTCTCTCTCTCCTCTCTCTCTCTCTCCTCTCGTCTCCTCTCTCGTCTCTCTCTCTCTCTCTCCTCTCTCTCTCTCTCTCTCTCTCCTCCCTTGTCTCTCCCTCTCTCCTCTCTCCCTCTGTCCCTCTCTCTCTCTCCCTCTCTTCCCTCTCTCCCTCGCCTTCCTTTCTTCTCTTCATATCCTCCTTTGTCCTCGATTCGATTTTCTCGCCATTTTCTATTCTCTGTTCTATTCCTCTCTCTCTTCTCATCTCTCTTCTCTCTCTCCTCTCTTCTCTCTTCTTCCTCTCTCTCTCTCTCTTCTCCCTCTCTCTTCTCCTCTCTCTCTCTCTGCTCTCTCGCTCTTCTCCTCTGCCTCTCGTGCTCTCCTCTCTCTCTCTCTCATCTCTCTTGCTCTCTCTCTCTTTCTCCTCTCTCTCTCTCCTCTGCCTCTTCCTCTCTCTCTCCTCTCATCTCGTCTCTCTCTCTCTCTCTCTCTGCTCTCTCTCCCTCTCTCTGCCTCTTCTCTCTCGGTCTCATCTCTCTCTCTTTCTCTCTCTCTCATTCTCTCTCTCTTCTCTTTCGCTGGTTTAAAGAAAAATAAGAGGATTCAAGAAGATAAAGATAATAGAGAAGAAAGAGAAACAATTAGAAAATGGAAAAGGTAGTAGAGGAATCAAAAAGAAGAAAATAGAGAATAAGAGAATGGAAAAAGCAAGAAAAAAAGAGAGTAAAGAGATGAAAGGAAGAATGAGGAAGAATAAGGAGAATGGAAAGAAAATGGAGAATAAGCAGAATCGAAGAAGAATAAGGGGGATAAGAGAAAGAAAAAAGAATAAGGACGAATGAGAAAAAGACAAATAAATTGGTGAATGTAAGCACTTTACGGTGAGGAGGGAAACGGAGCGGCGTGTGTGCATGCTCAGCGGCGAAGGCGGCAAGGCGGGCGGAGTGGCAACACGCTCTGCCCAGGTCTCTCGGCTGTCTCCTCGCCACTCACTTCCTGACGACTTGCACCGAGTCTGTCCGCGTACGTCGCTTCGCTGTCTGTCCTCTCTTCTCCTCCTCCCTTGTTTTATTTGTTTTGTTTATTTGGTTGGAATTATTGTTCTCATTTTTTTTTTTTTTTTCCTTTTTTTTTTTTTTTTTTGATTTTCTCCCTTCTCCCTCTTCTGTTGCCTTTTCTCTATTATCCTCAGCCTCCTTCTGCACTTTAAGCCATCCCGTTCCTCCTTCCCTCCCCCTTTTCTTCCTTCCTCCCCTTTCCCCTCCTCCCTTCTACCTTCCTCCCCTCCTCCCTTTCCTCCTTCCCTCCTCCCTCTTCCTCTCCCTCCCTCATCCTTCTCCTCCTCCTCCTCCTCCCTCCTCCCTCTCTACCTTCCTCCTTTTCCTCCTTCTCCTCCTCCCTCCTTCCCCTCCTCTCCTCTCCCTCTCCCTCCTCCCTCACCCCCCCCCTCCCGCGGAGGTCGATGGGGTCGCGCCTCGTCTGTTTGGACTGGGAATTGAGTGCATGTGTAATGTGCGGGCCGTGGCTGGCTCGCGGGGAGGCTGGGAGCTATTAACTTTTTTTTCTTCGGTTGTTGTTGTGGTTGTGAGTTTTTTGGGGGGAGGGGGGTTGTGGGCTTGCTTTGTGTTATTATGTGGTTGTTGATTTTTTGTTTCAGGGTTGTGGCTTTGCTTCTTGTATTTGTTGTTGTTGATTTTTTTTTCAGGTTGTGGCCTTGCTTGTTTTATTGTGGTTTGTGATGTTTTTTTTCAGGGGTTGTGGCTTGCTTGTTTTAGTTTGTTGTGTGTTGATTTTTTTTTCAGGTTGTGGCTTGCTTGTTTATTTGCTGGTTGTTTGATTTTTTTCAGGGTTGTTGGCTTTGCTTGTTTTATTTGTGGTTGTTGATTTTTTTTTCAGGGTTTGTGGCTTGCTTGTTTATTGGGGTTGTTGATTTTTTTTTCAGGTTGTGGCTTGCTTGTTTATTTGTGGTTGTTGATTTTTTTTTTCAGGCGTTGTTGGCTTGCTTGGTTTTATTTGTGTTGTTGATTTTTTTTTCGGGTTGTGGCTTGCTTTGTTTATTTGTGGTTTGTTGATTTTTTTTCAGGGTTGTGGCTTGCTTGTTTTATTTGTGGTTGTTGATTTTTTTTTCAGGGTTGTGGCTTGCTTGTT
>NW_020868566.1:168716-173716 GCF_003789085.1 Penaeus vannamei
AGGGAGGGAGGGAGAGAAGGGTGGGAGGAGGGAGGGAGAGATGGGAAGGAGGAAGGATGGAAATAAGAGAGGAAAGGGAGGTGGGAAGGAAGGAAGAGAGGAAGGGAGAGATGGGAGGGAGAAGGGGTGGGGGAGGGATGGAGGGAGTGAAGGAAGGAAAGGAGTAGGGAGAGAAAGAAGAGAGAGGGAAAGTAGGGAGGAGAGTAAGGAAGGGGGGATGGAAAAAGAGAGAGGAAGAGGGAGATGGGGAGGAAGGGAAGGAGAAAAGGGATGAAGGGATGGAAGGAGAGATAAACTAAGGAAAAGGAGGAGCAACAACAGCAAGAGGAAAAAAAAAATATGTAAAATAAGGTGGAGGTAGGCCTTTTGGGGTTAGTTGGTGGAGTGCAGGAGGTGGAGATAGAGGTGGAGGGTGGGTGTGACTTTAGTGGTAGTTTTAGCTGTGGGGAGTGGAGGAGGAAAGTAGGAGATGGTGATGCGAAGGTGAAGGTAGAGGATACTCAGGTTCTACGCGAGTGACAATCAGCTGATCGAGGCGACGAAGTATCGACGAAACCTTTAGCCAGCAAGAAACTGCTTGGTGGTGGATTAGGTGACTGGCAGAGCAAATACGCAAACAGACTGACATGTTGGTACAAAGATGGGCAAGGGAACCATCATTGATAAGGGCGGATAGGTGTGGCAGGCAGGTAGACAATCAAGTTGGCAGGCAAGCAAGCAAGCAGGTAGGGAGGTTGGCAAGCAGGCAGGTAGACAATCAGGCAGGCAGGCAGGCAGGCAGGCAGGCAGGCAGGCAGGCAGGCAGGCAGGCAGGCAGGCAGGCAGGCAGGCAGGCAGGCAGGCAGATATAACAGGTAGGCAGACAAGCAGGTATGCAGGCAAGCAGGTAGGCAGGCAAGCAAACAAGCAGATAGGCAGGCAGGCAAGCAAACAAGCAGATAGGCGGGCAGGCAAGCAAACAAGCAGACAGATATATAAATACAAACAGACAGGCAGGCAGACTCAAATATAGACACCGACGAGTGTACAGACTCGCAGGTGACGTATAGACACAGACTCGTGGAGCAGCGCTGGGGAAGGGGGGGGGGGTTGTCATGGTCACTCATGTTTGCCGAGGCACGTGGTGGCCGCATGTCTGTGGTGCGCCTCATGAAGTGTTGCGCTCTCTCTCTCTCTCTCTCTCTCTTTCTTTCTTTCTTTTCTCTCTTTCTCTCTCTCCCTCTCTCCCTCTCTCCTCTCTCTCTCTCTCTCTCTCTCTCTCTCTCTCTCTCTCTTCTCTCTCTCTCTCTCTCTCTCTTCTCTCTCTCTCTCTCTCTTCTCTCTTTCTCTCTCTCTCTCTCTCTCTCTCTCTCTCTCTCTCTCTCTCTCTCTCTCTCTCTCTCTCTCTCTCTCTCTCTCTCTCTCTCTCTCTCTCTCTCCCTCTCTTTCTTTCATCTCTCTGTCTCACACTCTCTCTTTCTCTTTCTCTCTCACACACTCACTCTCCCTCCCTCTCCCTCCATCTCTCCCCCTCCCCCTCCCCCTCCCTCTCCCTCTCCCTCTCCCCTCCCCCTCTCTCCCTCCCGTGGCGCGCCCCGTGAAGCGTTGCGCTCTCTCCTGCATTTTCGACGAGTCACGGCAGGCAGGACTGGTCTTCTTGCTGGACCTGATGACCCCCTGAACTTCTTTCTCTCCCGCTTCCTTTCCTTCTTCGTCTTTCCTCTCTCTTATCGCCATATTTCCCTTGATTCTGCGCCTCCATTCGCCTTTTCTTTCCTCTGTTTGATTCTCAAATCCCGCTTCTTCCTCTCTTCCGCTTCCATATTCTCCTCTTTCCGCTCTCCTTCCTCTTTTTCCCCATTTTCGTTATTCCACTTTCATGCTCCAATTTTCCTGCTCTCCTTCTCCGTTCGCCGCCTCCTCTCTCTTCCTTCCTTTCCCCATTTACCTTACTCCGTTTGCTTTTTTTCCCCTTATTGCCCCTTATTCTCCCTCCGTTCCGTATTTCCCCTCTCAGAGAGAGAGCGAGAGAGAGAAGCGCGAGAGAGAGAGAGAAAGCGCTTATGTAAGCAGCGCAATTTTGGGGGAAGAAAATCATATAATTGTCGGGTGAGATTTTCATTTCAGTTTCAGGAATTAAAGCCAATTACAGGATCGTGTGAAGCGTTGGAGCGGCGTGAGAATAGAGGTACGATTGGAGATACAGCAAGTGCTTTTTTTCTGCGATTGTCAGTTGCGTTAGCTGCTCTCTCGTCTTGGTGTGTTTTATTTTTTTTTTTTATGTTTTTTGGGGGAATGTTTTTTTTTGTTTGATCGCCTACTTGGATGTTCGCGCGCGTGTGGCATTGTGTGGTATCCGCATATCCGCACACGTTCACCCGTTCACCCACCCAGCCACTCACTCACCCAACCCACCCACCCAACCCACTCACCACCTACTTACCTGCCACCTCTGCCGCACCCCCCACCCCCACCCCACCCTCCTGCCGCCCGTGCCCTCGCCGGCCTGGAGTCAATAACGGGATCCTTGGCATGAATTAATGTCTCTCGCCCGACCAAATACCCGATCGCTTACCATAGTGTCCGCCGCGCGAGATGGATGGGTGGGAGGAGGGAGGGAGGGAGGAGGAGGGAAGGGAAGGAGGAGGAGTTAGGAGGGAGGGAGGAGGAGGGAGGGAGGGAGGGGGAGACGGGTTGGTGAGAGGTAGGAAGGAGGGAGGAAGGATAGGTAGGTAGATTAAGATGCTAGGAGGGAGGGATGAATGGACGAATGGATGGATGGGTGGAGGAAGGGAGGATGTGATGAGTGGATGAATAGATGGATGGGTGGGTGGAAGGAGGGAGGGAGGTAGGTATGGTAGGAGACTGATTATGGAGGTAGAGATGAGGATGGATAGATGGAGGAAGGGGATGATATGAGTAGTTAGATGTATGGATGGTTCGGTTGGGGGAGGGAGGGAGGGAGGGAGGGAGTGATGGATAGATGGAGGAGGATAGAGGAAGGATCGATGGATGATGGATGGATATAGGGAGTGAGGGAGGATAGATAGAGGGATGAAGGATGGTGGATGGATGGGAGATGGAGGAAGGGGATGATATGAGTAGTTAGATGTATGGATGAATGGGTTGGGGGAGGGAGGGAGGGAGTGATGAATGGATGGATAGATGGAGGAGGAGGGATGGGTAGATGGATGGATGGGTCGAAGGAGGCGAGTTCGGTTTTCTCGCTTCCTTATTTTATTTTTTATTTTTTACTGAAGATGGGAGGTTAGAGATTTGGGAAAAGGATAGGAAAGTTGACTGGAATTGAAGGGATGGGATAGGGGTAGGGTTGGTAGGAAGTATGGGGAAGGGGTAGGAAAGGATAGGATTGGTAGGAATGGATGGGGAAGGTGGTTGAAGTTGGGGGAAGAGTAAGGTTGGTAGGAAGGATAGGGAAGGTGTTGGAAGTTGGGGGAAAGGATAGGGTTGGTAGGAAAGGATAGGAAAGGTGTTGGAGCAAGGATACACACACACACACACACGGGCACGCGCACACAAAAGCAACCACCAAAAGTGATAAAAAAAAAAGCGATAGGGGGGGGGGGAGTGTATTACCCGAGAGCGCGGCGGCGCCGACGGGGGATAATTCATGCAGAGGACCGAGCGCTTTTAATCCCCCGATGATGACGTCGGAGGGCGTCGGAGGGCGACTCTCGCTGGGGAAGGAACGGAGGGAGGGGGGGGGGGAGGGGAAGGGGGATGGGTGGGTGAGGGAGGGGTGGGGTGGGTGAGGAGGAGGGTGAGGAGAGGGTGTTTGTGGGAGGGAGGGGGGACGTGGGTAGGTGAGGAGAGGGTGGGTGGGTGGGGTGTGGGAGAGGGGTGTTTGAGGGAGGGAGTGGGTAGGTGGGTGTGTGGAGAGTGGGGTGGTGGGGGGAGTAGGAGAGTGGGGCGGATAGTGGTGGGTGGGTGTGCGAGGGAGTGGGCTTATATCAGTAGGTTGATAGCGCATATCAGGCTTGTCTGATGATGATGCACTTGCGATGCTGAGGTGGTGTTCCCTTGGGGGGGAGGCATTTTTGCTTTTGTTTTGTTTTTCTTCCTTTTTTTGGCTAATTAATTTTGTATTTTTGGCGTGATCATCATCATCTGCTGCTTTCCCTTCACCTCCTACTGCTTCTGCTTCTTCGTTTTTTTTTGTTTTCTTAGCCTCGTTCTGAGAGGAATGTAGATGGCGTCTCAGGAACTCTTATTAATTATACGCATTTTCCATTTTACTTCATTTGCTTTTGAGGAAACGCCCCCCCCCCCCCCCCCCAGCTGTTTCCTTCTCCCCGGAGGAGTCTCGAACGCGGCGTGAGATACGATCCTTCTTATTTACTATTAGATTCGGGCTGCGTTCCTTCATTCATTCATGGATTCCATTACTTATTCACTCATTCATTTGCGTTGCCATTAGGACGTGCGCGTGGCCGTGAATATTTTATTGTCGTACAATAAGCAGGGCGAAGCTTAAGAGACGGTGTAATAACATCAGCTAACGGTTTTATTATTTTTTTTTTTACTTGCATTTAAATTTTTGAATCTTGAATTTTATCGTTAGGTGATGATTCTTTTTTATTCATGGTTTGTTCTTGCTTTTTTTCTTTTTTTCTTTTTTTTTTCATTACTCCCTCTTCCTCCTCTTACTTGTCCAGGTACTACTATTTTCTCTCTCTCTCTCTCTCTCTCTCTCTCTCTTCTATCTTGCTTCTCCCAAGCTTTCTTCTGTCCTTTCCCTTTCCTTTATCCTTACCCTCTTTTTTTCTCCCCTTTCCCCCCTCCTCCTTCATATCCCTATATATCCTCTTCCCCTCTACTCCTCCTCCTCCTCCAATCTCCCCTATCTACCAAACCCTTCATCCTTCCCCTCTTTTGGCTCCCCTCTCCTTGAAGCCTCCAGCAGCCGAGGGGTCCCGTAGGATTTGTCTTTTGGGCTTGACGTTGGGCGCTGTACCTGGAGGGGGAGGGGGGAGGAAGGAGAGGAGGGGAAGGGAGGGGAG
>NW_020868566.1:178716-208716 GCF_003789085.1 Penaeus vannamei
AAGATACGGGTCGTGACAGATGATAAAGAATGAGCAGAGGAATAAGAAAGGTAAGGGGGAGAGAGAGAGAGAGAGAGAGAAGAAAGAGGTGAACAAAATCCCCCAAGATAAGGCAGGCGGAGGGCGTGACGTGTAGGGGTCTGTGGCCGTCCGTTCGTTCGTTCGTCCGTTCGTCCGTTCTGCCGGTCGACTGGTCGGGCGAGACGCCACGACGCCCGTGACGATGAAG
The DNA here is from genome assembly GCF_003789085.1 of Penaeus vannamei. Taxonomy (NCBI): domain Eukaryota; kingdom Metazoa; phylum Arthropoda; class Malacostraca; order Decapoda; family Penaeidae; genus Penaeus; species Penaeus vannamei. Next base: position 178,946 of record NW_020868566.1, read on the forward strand.
ACCCGGAGATATATGGGCGTGGGGGGGGGGGGCGTGTGACGGGCGGTGCGGTGTGACGTGACGTGGCACGCGTGTTGGTTTTGTTTTACAACTATTATTATTATTGTTATTATTGGTATTATTATTATTATTATTATTATTGTTAACTATTATTATTATTATTATTATTATTATTATTATTATTTATTATTATTTATTATTATTATCATTGTTATATTATTATTACTGTCGTTGTGGTTTATTTTTTGGATTTTTTGGTCGTTTGGTTGAGAGGTGTACAGGTGTCATGCTAAAAGAGAAACAAAGACAAACAAAATAAACAAACTGCCAGGTTCGAGGCGCTCAGACCGGCAACCAGACAGTCACGAACGGACAGACAGACAAGCAAAGACAAACAGATGATTTATTCAACATTCAGACGGACGGCGGATTTATGCGTGGCTGGATTTATGGCGCAAACACATAGAGGAAGAAATGCCAATGTCGGTGTGGATGAAAAGGGAGTTGGCGAGTCTTTTTATGAAGGTTGTTATTTTTTTAGGGGGGGGGTGTCTCGGAATAGATGGTATGATGATAATGGGGGTGATAATGGGAGAGAGAAAATGGAGGATGGGAGGGAGAGAGACAGAGACAAGAGGAGGGAAGGAAGGGAGAGAAGAGAGGGAGAGGGAGAAGGGAGAGACAGAGAGAGATACAGACACAGACAGACAGACAGACACACACAGAGGAGGGGAGGGGAGGAAGGGAGAGACAGAGAGCGATACAGACACAGACAGACAAACAGACAGACACACAACACAGAGACAGACAGACATAAAAACATCTAAAATAAAGATAAAAAATGGGAAATTCAATAGCGAGAGGTCGATGAGGCCGGCGTTGTGGAGCCCGCAGCTACCGCCGCCGCCGCCGCCGCCGCCTCCGTCGCCAGCGCGGGTTAGCCGTGGCACCTGGCGGAGTGCCAAGCGGTGCCAGTGTGACGCGTTCCGGTCCCCGAGGTTGCATTCGGTGCCGTGTGTTGAGTGGGGAGGTGGGGAAGGGGAGGGGAGAGGGAGGCAGGTGGTGGGGGGATAGGGGGTGATGGGAGGGGGGGAGGCATGGGAAATAGGAGGTGGGGAGGCAGGAAGTGGGAGGTGGGAGGAGAGGGAGGGGAGATGGAGGGGTGGAGGGGAGGCATGGGAAGGGGAGGTTGAAGGTGGAGCAGGGGACATGAAGGTGAGAGGTAAGGTTGAGGGAAATGGGAGGTCAGGGTGGGGTAGGGGTAAAAGTAGAGGGGTGAGGTAGGGGTAAGGGAGTAGGGTAGGAGTAGAGGAAGTAGGAGGGTAGGGGTAGAAGAGGTAGAGGGGTAGGGTAAGGTAGTGGGTAGGGGAGATGGGGTAGGGGGGTAGATGGAGGGTAGGGTAGGGGGGGCAAGGGGCAGGGGATATATGGGCTTTGGAAGGGAAGGGGGAAGGGGAGTGGGAAATAGGCTAAATGGGAGAGAGTGAAGGGAGGAACTTTTCGGTTTGAATGGCTTTGGACTTTGGCGATGCGGCTGTTGTTATCGCACCGGCGCTTGGGTGGTGTATTTTTTTTTTTTTTTTTTTCCTCTCTCTCTTTTTCTCTCTCTTTCTTTTCTTTTCTCTCTCTTTCTCTTTCTCTATCTCTCTCTCTCTCTCTCTCTCTCTCTCTCTCTCTCTCTCTCTCTCTCTCTCTCTCTCTCTCTCTCTCTCTCTCTCTCTCTCTCTCTCTCTCTCTCTCTCTCTCTCTCTCTCTCTCTCTCTCTCTCTCTCTCTCTCTCTCTCTCTCTCTCTCTCTCTCTCTCTCTCTCTCTCTCCTCTCTCTCTCTCTCTCTCTCTCTCTCTCTTTTATAGTGTATCCATGGGTCGTTGGGATCCCGACGGCTCTCTTTTCTTCCCTTCCCTCTTCCTGTTTCTCTTCCTTTATCATCTTCCTCTCTCTCTTTTTTATCTTCTTTCTTTTTTCCTTCGTTCGTTTCTTGTCTCTTCTCTCAATCACTTTCAGTCACACTTTCATTCCTCCCCTCATCTCCCTCTCTTTCCCTCTGTTCTTTCTTTTCCCGTTCCATCCTATCTTCCTCTCTTCATTTCTCTTTTATTTCAATCGTCGCTTTCCCCCTCTCGCATCCCCCTCTCTTTCCTTTTCTTTCCTCTCTTCTTTGCCTTCTTTCGTTCGCACTGTCATCCCTCCCCTCCTCTCCCCTTCTTCCCTACCTTTCCTTCCTCTCTTTCTCTCTTCCCCATCTTCCTCCAACAACAAGGAAGTACCAACATTATTAAAAAATATATATCCACACAGAAAAAAGGAAATTAGAATAAAGAATAACTCGAATAAAAAAATAAAGACATATAATAAAAAAACGAAAAATTAATGAGAAGAAGAGTGAAAAAGGAAAAATATAAAGAAAGTCGCAATAAAGACACGGAAAGATGGACGAATGAGGATAAGTGCGCTTAGCGGATTGGCCTTATCGATCCCGACGTAAGAAATGTCGAGATAGCGTAGTGCAGGCGGAGGACTTCTCGACGAGATGATTCATTTGAACGTTTTTTTTTGTTGATGAAACGTTTTGTTTATAATGAAACGTTTTTTTATCTTTTTTTTTCGTTGAGACCGGGATTGAGTGATTGTAATGATAAGGAGCGTTGTTGGATTGCCTTTTTTTTTTAGAATTAGGTTTGGGTTCTTTATTGTTTTATGGTTATCTTGTTTTGGTTGATGTTGCTTAGGATGTAAGTGTGACATTTTGATGATTCCGGTTTATATCAGTTGGGAGAGCTTTGTTTTGTATAGATGTGTGTATAGATGCATGTGCACAAACGCATGCACGCGCACAAACAGCACTCGCACTCGCACACGCACACGCACACGCACACACACACACACACACACACACACACACACACACACACACACACACACACACACACACACACACACACACACACACACACACACACACACACACAACACACACACACACACACACACACACCACACACACACACACCACACACACACACACACACACACACACACACACACAACACACCACACACACACACACACACAAAACACACACACACACAAACCACCCACACCCCCCCCCCCACAACCACACAACAAATTAAAAGAAATACGCAATCTGAAAGTCGAAAATAAAGTTCTTGGCTCGAAGACTCCCTTCGTTCCGGGGCGCGACGTCTGAGATTTTCCTCGGGAGTGTCCTTGAGTCTGAAACGTCTCCACTCCTGCTCACGCAGAGAAGAAAGGGGGAGAAGAGAAATAAATCGAGGAGAAGGCCACCCATCCCGGGGAGAAGAGAAATAAATGTGGAAGGAGAGACGGATGAACGAGGACGGAAAGAGGGAGGAAGAGAGAAGGAAGAGACACACACGCACACAATTAAAAGAAATACGAAATCTGAAATCGAAATAAATCTTGGCTCGAAGACTCCCTTCGTTTCGGGGGCGCGACGTCGTGAGATTTTCCTCGGAGTGTTCCTTGAGGTCTGAAAGGTCGCGTCTCCACCCTGCTCGACGCCTGTAGAGGAAGAAGGGGGGGGAGGAGAAGAGGAATAACGAGGAAGAAAGGGGAGGGAGAAAGAAAGAAATCGAGGGGGACGGAAGAAGAGAAATAAATGTGGAAGGAGAGACGGAGGGAACGAGGACGAAAAAAGGAGGAAGAGAGAAGGAAGAGACACACACACACACACGCACACACATTAAAAAGAAATACGAAATCTGAAATCGAAATAAAGGTTCTTGGCTCGAAGACTCCCTTCGTTCCGGGGGCGCGACGTCGGAGATTTTCCTCGGGAGTGTTCCTTGAGGTCTGAAAGGGTCGCGTCTCCACTCCTGCTCGACGCCCTGCGGAGGAAGAAGGGGGGGGAGGGAGAAGAGAATAAGTCGAGGAAGAAAGGGGGAGGGGGAGAAGAGAAAGAAATCGAGGGAGAAGGGGGACGGGGAGAAGAGAAATAAACGTGGAAGGAGAGACGGAGGGAACGAGGGACGGAAAGAGGGAGGAAGAGAGAAGGAAGAGACACACACGCACACACGCACACACTACCTCGTTTACCCTCACTCAGTTCACTCACTCCCTCACTGACACGCACGCTCTCACACACGCAGGAGGAGAGTCCATCCCGTAAGCTCCCATATGTTTGAGATTGTCATTACTCCCGATTTTATTTTGATTAGATATTGGTGATTTATTATCATTCTATGTCGGTTTTTTTGCTTACTTTATTTTTACTTATTTTTTCTTTCTTTATTTATTTATTTTATTATTTTTTATTTGTATTTGTGAGTTGTATTCTTCAATCGTTTTCCACTTCCTTCATTTTATTCCTTCTACAATTAATGACGAATGATTATCATTTTGTCAACGAATTGCACACGAGACGGTGGCTTTAGATTATCTCATCAGCGGACTGTTTTGCCGGCGCGGGGTTGTCGGCGGGGGAATGGGAGGCATGTAGTCGTATGCTAATTAGTTGCGGGCGCATTATCACCTCTCTGTGTTTGTTTGTTTTTTTATCGTTCTCTTTCTTGTGATTTTTTTTCGATTTCTCTTTTTCTTTGTTTTTCTTTTTTCTTTCTTTTTTGATTTCTTGTTTCTTTCTCTTGATCTTGTTCTTCTCTCTTTTCTTTTTCTCTTTTTCTCTTTCTCTGTCTCTTGTCTCTCTCTCTCTCTCTCTCTCTCTCTCTCTCTCTCTCTCTCTCTCTCTCTCTCTCTCTCTCTCTCTCTCTCTCTCTCTCTCTCTCTCTCTCTCTGCTCTCTCTCTTCTCTCTCTCTCTCTCTCTCTCTCTCTCTCTCTCTCTCTCTCTCTCTCTCTCTCTCTCTCTCTATCTATCTATCTCTCTATCTCTCTCTCTCCCTTCGTCCTCCCTGTTTTATTCGCATTCTTCTCTTCTTCTTTGCTTTCTCCTCTCCTCTCCTCTTCTCATCCTCTCCCATCCTCTCCCCCCGCAGGAAGGAACGAGAGAGCAATGGGGAAGGGAGGGGTTAAGGGGGACAGGAATAATTATTATCCCTAATGTGCACTATCTCAAGCCCGGGGGCGTGGCTCCAATTAGCCAAGGACGCGCCGGTGTTGCGTCATCATCATCACTATCGCGATTATCACCGTCATCATCGGGTGATTGACGTATCGGTGAAGAGAGAAAAGGGCGATTGGGCTTTTTGTTTGTTTGTTTATTTTTATTTTTGTTAATATTTTCTTATTTTTTTCTTTTGTATTTATATTTTCTTAGTATTTCTTTGTAATATATTCCCTTATTTTTCTCCCTATTTTTAGTGTTATATTTTTGTTTTATATTTTTATTTTCTTATTATTTTTTTTTTCTTTATCCGTGCCATGTTTAGCTTTTAATGATAGTGACTTTTCGCTATTTTTGCTTTGGTAGTAATTATTATTATGGACATTTTTTTATTCGTGACCTTTTTTCATAATTAATTGATGAAGGTCAGACGGTACGACGAAGCAGATTGGTGGAGGCGGTGATGAGGGTGGTGTGGGGGTGGGGGGTTATTGCACTTCCGGTAGTCAGCTGATTCCTTTTAAGTGGTTTTAAATCGTTCGTTCCAAGTGTTTGTTTTCTTTTTGCGTCGCAAGAGAGTTTGGGTTTTGTGGGATCTATTTTGTGATTTTCTTCTCTGCTGATTTAATTCTCTATCTCGCTTTCTCGCTCTGTTTGTCTATATATCCGTCTGTTTCTGTTTTTTATATGGTTTGTATCGTTCTCTCTATAAATATTTTTTCTGCCGATTTAATTCTCTATCTCTCTCTTTTCTTCTATTGTCTATATATCCGTCTATTTCTGTCTTTATATGTACATCGGTATATATCGTCTTTCTATAAATATTTTTTTCTGCCGATTAATTCTCTATCTCTTTCTCGGTCTATTTGTCTATATATCTTTGTATTTTCTGTCTTTATATGTACATCGGTATATATCGTTCTTTCTATAAATATTTTTTTTCTGCCGATTTAATTCTCTATCTCTCTTTCTCGCCCTATTTGTCTATCTATCCGTCTATTTCTGTCTTTATATGTACATCGGTATATATCGTTCTTTCTATAAATATTTTTTTCTGCCGATTTAATTCTCTATCTCTCTTTCTCGCTATTTGTCTATATCATCTATTTCTGTTTTTATATGTAAGCCAGTATATGTCGTTTCTCTCTATAAATAAAATCACATTATTATGATCACCTCATCCTTTTCGTGTCCTCTCCATCAAGTTTCATTTTTTTTCTCTCTTTTTTTCTCCATTCCTCCTTTCTCTCATCGAACATTTTCCCGGATTATCGCGTGGTTTTTCTTTGCTTATTGCCCTCTCGTGTCGACTTTGTGGCCTCGTTTTTTCCCCTTTTCTTATTTCAGGACATGTTAAGGTCGTATTTCCTATCCATTTTGGGAGCGATTTCCAATGCGTATAGATATGTAGATATGTATATATGTGTAATGTATATGTATATGTATATATATGTATATGTATATGTATATGTAATATATATATGTATATGTATATATATATGTATATTATGTATATGTATATTGTATATGTATATGTATTATATATATATATATATATATATATATATATATATATATATATATATATATATATATATATATATATATATATATGGATTAAGAGGACCTCGTGAAGAGTTCGAAACGTCACGCTTATTTTCAGTTCTCATTGTGGCTAGTTTCATTTTTATTTTGTGTACACGTCATTGTGTTTGTGCTTGTGTTTATAATATAATATATATATATTTATATATTATATATATTATATATACATATATATATATATATATATATATATATATATATATATATATATAATATATAATGTATGTATGTATATATGTATGTGTGTATATGTGTGCGCATTGTCCTTATTTTTTCTGTCTCTGTGTTTGAAATGAATACATAATACTTTTATGTATGAATATTGACAAATAGATATGCACGCTTATAAATATAACAGCATGTGGATATAGAGTTATTACTATTATTTTACTTCCTCGTGAATTGATTATCACTCGTATCTCTCTTTATTTTTCTTGATCTTGTTATCGTGTTTTCGTGAAACTACCTCAGAATAGGATAGATAATTTAGCAAGGAGTGAGTGGAAGGGGGAAGAGAGGGAGAGGGGGAGGGGAAGAGGAGAGGGTGACATTGCTTGCGAAAAAAGGCCAAGGTGATCTATTTTTAGTCTACGGTCTGCTGTCGCCTCATTTCGTTATCCGTGGGTGGTGGGGTCGAGCTCTGGTGTGGGCGTAGTGCAGTTTTTGTTTGTTTGTTGGGTATTTGTTTATTGGGGTAATTATTGGTGTCTTTGTTTTTGTTGTTGTTGCTGTATATGGTGTTATGACTGGTATGGGGCCTGTCATTATTATCATCGTTGTTCTTGTTATTGTAATTTTGTGATTATTTGTTGTTTTTTGCAGTTTGTTTTTGTGGTATTTCTGTAGGATTTTGTTTTTGTTGCTGTGTTGTGGATGTGGTTGTTTTTGTCACTGTCCTTATCGTTATTATTACTGTTATTTTTCCTATAACTTTTTACCTATTATTTTTTGCATTGTATACTTACGAGATCTGTTTTGTTTTCTTGGTTGCTTTACCGTTATCTCTAGTTGTTTCTATTCCTATCTTCTGTCTTCTTCCTTATCTCTCTTTCGTTATCCCCTTCTTTCACTCCTCTCCCGCTTTGCATTCTCCCATTTATTTCTTTTTTATTCCTATCTCCTCTGTCTCTCTTCCTCTCTGGGTTCCTCAAATCCTTCTCCTCCCCCTCTCCCTGGTTGGTTTGTGGCCTTCTTGTTATGCATTATAAGGTCGGTGGGCGGGGCCATCTGGTGAGGGGCGTTTTTTTTATTATTTGGCTCTCTCTCCTATTCTCTGCGTGTACAGTGACATATGATGCGATGGATCATTCTCTGTCTGTCTGTCTTTTTCTCTTGTTTCTTTCTCTATCTTTGTCTCCTTCTCTTCTTTTCTCTCTCTTTCTCTTTGTCTTTCTCTCTTTCTCTTGTGTTTCTCTCTCTCAATCTCTTCTCTCTTTTCTCTTTCTCTCTCTTTCTCTCTTTCTCTCTCTCTCTCTCTCTTCTCTCTCTCTCTCTCTCTCTCTCTCTCTCTCTCTCTCTCTCTCTCTCTCTCTCTCTCTCTCTTCTCTCTCTCTCTCTCTCTCTCTCTCTCTCTCTCTCTCTCTCTCTCTCTCTCTCTCTCGCTCTTTGTTTGTTTGTTTGTTTGTTTGAGTGTTTCTTTCTTCTTTCTTTCCCGTACGCTTACACACCTACATACGCAAATGCGCACATACATTTTACACACATACACACCACACCATACACACACACACAAACAGGTGGCGGGTCCCATGATAGGCGGCGTGATAGCCTCTGATTGAAATCGATCAGAGTTGATTAAGGAGGCAAGATTATGTCATTGTTTTGTATGTATGTCTCTATGTTTTTTCTTTAGTGTCTTTCTTTGGTGTTCTCTGTTTTTTTTTTTCGTTTTGACAATTTTCTAGTTTTTTTTTTTTTTTTATTGGAGAGAATTTTGTTTTTGGAGTGATTTTCGCATATGCAAGTTTTTTTTATAGTGTGTTTTAATATATATTTTTTTATTTATCAATATATATATTTATTTAGATGTGTTTATTTGTATTTGACGATTCGTACATTGCTTTTATAAGGAGAGCTGCTGTCGGGGAAGGTCACTGACCCGACATCATGTTAAAGCTCCTGTTATCCCCTCCAAGGTCACGCGAGAGAGAGTATCCTGTGATGTAACTGTTTTGTGGGCGTGTGTGTGTGTGTGTGTGTGTGTGGTTGTGTGGGCGTGTGGGCGTGTGTGTGTGTGTGTGTGTGGGCGTGCGTGTGTGTGTGTGTGCGTGGGCGTGTGTGTGCGTGGGCGTGTGTGTGTGTGGGCGTGTGCATGTGTGTGGTGTGTTGTGTGTGTTGTGTGTGTGTGGTGTGTGTGTGTGTGTGTGTGTGGTGTGGTGGTGTGTGTGTGTGGCGTGTGTGTTGTGGGGCGTGTGTGTGTGTGTGTGTGTGTGTGCGTGCGTGTATGTGCGTGTGGGCGTGCGTGTGGGCGTGCGTGTGGGCGTGTGTGTGTGTGTGTGTGTGTGTGTGTGTGTGTGTGTGTGTGTGGGCGTGTGGTGTAGGCGTAGGCGTAGGTGTCTATTTATTTATGTGCGCATGTTTGTCTTGTAGGATTAGGTATAGGTTTTGTGTTAATGAAGGTGTGTGCGTGTGCGTGTGTGCGTATGTGTATGTGCATGTGTATGTGTGTTATCATTTTGGAGAGCTTGTTTTGCTGGATTTTAATGGCTCGATTGAAAGGAAGTTTGGCGATTCTGGGAAATAGATGGGGGACGTTAGCATCTTCTCTTGACCTTCTCTTTCTTGATTATTTGTTCTTTCTCCTCCTCATCTCTCTCTTTCCCTCCTTTCTCTACTATTACTTCTAGTCCTTATCCTATTCCTAAAAGTTATGATTTTTATAGTTATCAGTATCGTTATTATTAATGTTGTTTTTTGCTATGATTATTATTATTATTTTATATCATTGTTATTACAATTATTATTTTGTATTTGTTTTACTATTAATTAATAGTAATAATATAATATTATTATTATTATTTATTATTTTATTATTATTATTATTATTATCATTATCATTATCATGTTGTTGTTTTCTTTCCTCTTATTATTATAATAACTACTCCTAATAAAAACAAAATGTCAATGAAGCTCATCATGAAAAAGTTAGGAATGCCGACTGAAAGGAATTAGACGATTAAAAAGAGAAGGTTAATAAATTGGGATTTAACGCAGTGTGTGTGACATTTAACCGCGACGACATTGAGTTAACCCGTGTGTCAGGGGGGGGGTGACACTGAGGGCGGGGTTGGTGGTGTGGTGTGGTGGGTGGTGGTGGTGGTGGGTTTTTGTTGGTTGGTGCGTGTTGTTTTTTTTGTTTGATGGTGGGTGGGTTGTGGTGGTGGGTGTGTTGTTTTTTTTGATGTTTGTTGTTTGTTGTGTTTGGTGGTGGTGGTGCGTGTTTATTTTTATGTTTGTTGTTTGTTGTTGTTGGTGGTGGGTGGGGTGATGATGGTAGTTCTGGTGGTGGTGGTATTGTTTGTTTGTTTTTGTTGGTGGTGGTGTTGGTGGCAGTGTTGATGTTGATGATTTTGTGGTGGTGGGAAGGTTGGAAGCGGCAATGATAGCTGTTGTTGTAGTATGTAGTGGTGGTTATAGAAAGGTGGGGGTATTAGTGATTATTATTGTTGTCATTGGATTTGCTTTGTGGATGATGATGTAGTGTTTTTTTTTCTTTCTTTCTTTTTTTATAGGTTGTAGTGTTTGTTACTGCCAGTGGCTGATGTGATTGTGGGTGGTAGGTCTATAGCCATTTATATTCCAAGCAAGTATTCCAGAGATGAGGGGGGGGGGGGCAGAGCGAGATAGAGAGAGGGGGGGGGGAGAGGGAGAGGGAGAAAGAGGGAAAGAGAGAGAGAGAGGGAGAAAAGGGGAAAGAGAGAGAGGGAGAAAGAGGGAAAGAGAGAGAGGGGGAGAAAATGGGAAAGGGAGAGGGGAAAGAAGGAAAGAGAAAGAGAGGGGAAAGAAGGAAAGAAAGAGAGGGAGAAAGAAGGAAAGAGAGAGAGAGGGGGAGAAAGAAGGAAAGAGAGACGGATATTCCTTCTTATATTTATTTACCTTTTATTAAAATAAATAAATAAATAAATAAAAAACGGACGTGATGGTGACCCTCTATCCTGGCTAGGAACCAAGCGCGGATTTCCCTGTCCTTGGTCTGACAAGTGAGGCGAGGCATGCGAAAGAGGAGAGGGGCGTAGCATGACAAGTGCATGACAGGTGTGGAGAGTGACATGACGAAGCTCTTTTCTCGGATGTTTAGTAGATAGGAGCATTTGTGGGATGGGGGGGGGAGGGAAGGGAGGAGGTGGGAGATACGGGGGGGGAGATTGTTGGAACGGTGGGGGGAAGGGGGAGGGGTATGGATGCGGAGGTTTGGGAGATTTTAGGCCTATTTGGTGGGCGTGGCGCTCTGATACATCCACGAATGTCGTTGACGCGATTCGACAAGTTTATGACATGTTTTGAGAAGCTTTTAGTAATGAGGTTGTAAGTTAAGGGGTTTGAGATCCACGAGGTAGGCCTATGTTGATATACTCTCAAATTACTTGTTTACGGTAGTCATATATGACGATTGTTCCCTCATTATGTTTCATTTAGGCCTACTTTGTTAAGGTAGCATGCTTTTTCTTTGTTTCTTTCTTTCTCTCCCCTCTTCATTTTTTTTTTCTTGTATGCTTAATCTTTTACTGAACAAGTTAAAAACTCCTCCCTTGGTCATTATGCTAATAGCCTACCGAAGGCTCGTTACGTGTGAAAATTGAAACCTTTTGGGACTACTGTAGGTGGTTATTTACTCCTCTCTTATCATCTCTCTCTCTCTCTCTCTCTCTCTCTCTCTCTTTCTCTTCTCTCTCTCTCTTCTCTCTCTCCTCTCTCTCTCTCTCTCTCTCTCTTCTCTCTTCTCTCTCTCTCTCTCTCTCTCTCTCTCTCTCTCTCTCTCTCTCTTCTCTCTCTCTCTCTCTCTCTCTCTCTCTCTCTCTCTCTCTCTCTCTCTCATATAACGTCTCCTTTTCTCTTTCTGTTCTTATTTATTATTATTTTTTTTATTTTTTTTACCCTACTCTTCATCATAACTTCCCACATCGGCAAGCGAAGAAAAAACAGGGAATTGAATCCCGTCTTGAATTAAGCTTGATGCGGTGTTCGGTGCAGCCTGAGGCGGAGGAGGAGGGCGGAACCTAAGCCGGTGCCAGGAGTTCCTGTAATTTGTGTATTGGTGCATTATTATTATTTTTTTTTTTTTTTTGGGGGGGCGTGTTTTTGTTTGTTTGTTTGTGGTTATGTTTATGCGCTCGGTTTTGAATTATTTTTTTCTTCTGTTTTTCCCCCGTTTTTTCTTTTCCTTTCCTTTTCCTTCCCCTTCTTTCCATTCCTTTATTTTTTTCTTATTTTTCTTTGCTTTCCTGTCATCGGACTGGTTTCTTATTTATTCCCGGTAAATCCTTTAACTGAAATGGAAGATGAGTCAACAAGGAGTAATGATAATAATGATAATATTGATGATGTGCGTAAACATAATAGTCATGAAGTTCGTTCGTTGTTCTGTCAGTCTGTTCATCTGTTTGTTCATCGTTCTCTCTCTCTCTCTCTCTCTCTCTCTCTCTCTCTCTCTCTCTCCCCTTCTCTCAGTCCGTCGGCTAGAAATGGAACAACGAATCGAGCAAATAGAGATCAGCTGTTTACACGGTCATCCGGACGCTCGCTCAGACACGGGGGACGGACGGGCAGACAGACAGACAGACAAAGACACACAAGACACGAGTCCAAACAGAAGAATCCATCTCGCGGCCGGTCGCTTTTCATTCCCGGACGATCTCGGGGATTTCGTGCGTGGGGGGAGGGGGGGGGGAGAGGGGGAGAGGGAGGGGAGAGGGAGGGGGAAGGGGTAGGGGAAGAGGAAGGGGGAGGGGGAGGGGGTAATGGAGAGGAAGGAGAGGAGGGAGGGGGAGGAGAGAGGGAGAGGGAGAGGGGGGAAGAGGAAGGGGGAGGGGGTAATGGAGAGGAAGGAGAGGAAGCAGGAAGAGGTGGAGGGGACGAGTTTCGTTCCGCGGGGTCTTTCTCTTTTTTTTATTATTCCTCTTCCTTTTTTTTTTTTTTATTTACTTATTTATTTGTGTATTTTTTCTTTTACGCCTATTTCCTCCTCCTCCTCCTCCTCCTCTTCCTCCCTCCTCCTCCTCCTCCTCCTCTCCTCCTCCTCCTCTCCTCCTCCTCCCCCTCCCCTCCCCTTCTCCCTCCTCCCTCCCTCCCCTCCCTCCCCTCCTCCCTCCTCCTCTCTCCTCCTCCTCCTCCTCTCGTCCCCTTGTCCTCTTCCTACCTCTTCCTCCTCCCGGTGAAGTGTATAGGGTCGTTATGTCTGAAAGTCAGAGAATGGAAGAGGAGATGAAAAAGGAAAGTCGTAGAAAGATAGAAATAGAGAAAGGAAGCGATACACTCGAAAACACAAGAGACAGAAGAATGCAGAAGGAGAAAGAGGGAGAGAAACGCAGAGGAAGAGAGGGAATGGTGTAGAAGGAGAAACAGAGGGACAGAGGGAAATTCAGATAGAGGCAGAAAAGGAGAAAGAGGGAGAGAAACGCAGAGGAAGAGACGGAATGGTGTGAGAAGAGAGAGGCAGAAAAGAGAAAGAGGGAGAGAAACGCAGAGGAAGAGGCGGAATGGTGTAGAAGGAGAAACAGAGGGACAGAGAGAAATTCAGATAGAGGCAGAAAAGGAGAAAGAGGGAGAGAAACGCAGAGGAAGAGACGGAATGGTGTAGAAGGAGAAACAGAGGGACAGAGAGAAATTCGGAGAGAGGCAGAAAAGGAGAAAGAGAGAAACGCAGAGGAAGAGACGGAATGGTGTAGCGAGAAGCAGAGGGATAGAGAGAAATTCAGAGAGAGGCAAAAGGAGAAAAGGGTGAGAAACGCAGAGGAAGAGGCGGAATGGTGTAGAAGAAGAAGCAGAGGGACAAGAGAGAAATTCAGAGAGAGGCAAAAAGGAGAAAGAGGGTGAGAAACGCAGAGGAAGAGACGGGATGGTGTAAGAGGAAAGCAGAGGGACAGAGAGAATTCAGATAGAAGCAGAAAAGGAAAAGAGTGAGAAACGCAGAGGAAAAGACGGAATGGTGTAGAAGGAGAAACAGAGGGACAGAGAGAAATTCAGATAGAAGCAGGGAGTTAACAGATATAGAGGTGAAACTACTTCCAAGAGCGGATAAGAGGATTGGAGACGGCGAGGCAGTAAGTGAAGGGAGGTCAGAGAGGGAGAGGGTGAGGGAGAGAGAGGGAGAGGGAGAGGGAAAGAGAGTGGGAGGGAGAATAGAGAGAAGAGAGGGAGATTGAGGAATGAGAGAGAGAGAGGGAGAGGAGGAGAGAAGAGGGAGAAGGACAGGGAAAGGGAGAGAGAGGGAGAGAGGAGATAGAGAGATGAAGAATGACACCCTGGCTCGGGGTCGGTCGTCTTTAGCGGCGGCCGGAAATGAAGAGGAATATGGGAGGGAAAGGTGTTCGTCCGTCCCTCTCCTTCCCCGGGTTTGAGTCGCGGGTGCTTCTTCTTCGCCTTCTTCTTCTTCGCTTCTTCTTTTTTCTTCTTCTTCTTCTGCTGCTGCTGCTGCTTCTTCTGCTTCTTTCTCTTCTTCTTTTTCGTTTCTTCTACTTCGACTTCTTCTCGTCGTCCTCTTTCGTCGTCTTCTACTTCGACTTCTTCTCTTCTTTTTTTGCTCTTTTTTCTTTTTCATCATTTAAGCTTTATATTTTTATTTTACTAAATTTCCATTCTTTTTTGTCCGGATTTTCTATTTTCTTTTCTTTTTCGTCTTCTTCTTCTATTGTTACTTTTTTTTTCTTTTTTTTTTCGTATGGTCATCATTACTTTTCCTCTGTCTTTTCTCTCCCTGCCTCTCTTCCACTCTTCCTATCTCCCTGTCTCACTTCACTCATTGCTGTCCTCCTCCTTCCTCCTTCCTCCTCCTCCTCCCAATTCTCTCTGCAGCCCCATTCAAACGAGGTCATCGCCCTGCTATGCAACCGAATATTGCAACGGCCGCATGGAAACGAAAGCGGCTTCTCTTTCTCTTTCTCTTTCTCTTCTCCTTCTCTCTCTCTTTCTCTCTCTTTCTCTTTCTCTCTCTGTTCTCTCTCTCTCTCCTCTCTCTCTCTCTCTCTCTCTCTCTCTCTTTCTCTCTCTCTCTTTCTCTTTCTCTTTCTCTTCTCTTTCCTTTTCTTTCTCCCTTCTCTTCTCTCTCTCTCTTCTCTCTTTCTCTTTCTCTTTCTCTCTCTTTCTCTCTCTCTTCTCTCTTTCTTCTTTCTCTTTCTCTTTCTCTCTCTCTCTCTCTCTCTCTGCTCCTCTCTCTTTCTCTCTCTCTCTCTCCTTCTCTCTCTGTCTCTCTCTCTCTCTCTCTCTGCCTCCCTCTCTCTCTCTCTCTCTCTCTCTCTCTCTCTCTCTCTCTCTCTCTCTTCTCTCTCTCTCTCTCTCTCTCTCTCTCTCTCTCTCTCGCCCTCTCTCTCCTCTCCCTCCCTCTCTCTCCCTCTCCCTCTCTCTCCTCTTCTCTTCTCTCCCTCTTCTCTCTCTCTCCCCTCTCCTCTCTCTCCCTCTCCCTCTCCCTCCCTCCTCCCCTCTCCGTCGCCCCCCCACTCTCTCTCTGTCTCTCTCTCTCAAATGGAACTGCAGTAATTTGGAAAGCAAGCGTCGCGCCCATACACGGGAAGAGACACCGGTAAAAAAAACATATGGGGAGATTAAGGATAAGAAGAGGAAGAAAGGATGAATAAAGGAGGTAAATTATGAGGAGGAGGGAAAAGGAAGGGAGGGAAGAAGGGGAGTAGGAAGAAGGTAAGGATGGTAGAAGGGTAGAATGGGGGATAGGAATAGGATGAAAGGGTAGCTGAAGAAGAGGAAGAAGGAGGAGGAGGAGGAGAAGGAGGAGGAGGAAGTTGAGGAAAGAGGAGAAGGAGGAGAAGGAGAAGGCGAAAGTAGAAATTGATGATGAGAAAGAAATACAAGTAGGAGTCAAAAGATAAAAGTAAAAATACCAAACGATTAGAAATGAAAGAAAAGAATAGCAATTTACTCTTTTCTTCTTCCCCTCCCCCTTCTTCTTCATCTTCCTTGACTCCTCCCTTCTCTCCTTCTTTCCCAACCTTTGCATTAGAATCCGCGAGAGCCAGTCCAGTGCAACGTGTGTTTTCCGCCCGGTTGCAAGTTGCATGTTGCGGCAAGCGTGACGCGATGTCCTGTGGCGCCCCCGGGGAACGAATACCTAGGAGATGGTGGACTTTTTTTTTTTTTTTTTTTTTTTCATTGTTTCTTTTTGTGTTTCGTGTTTTGATGTTGTTATTTTTCATTGTTGTTTTTAGTGTTTCGTGTTTTGATGTTATTTTTCTTGTTTTTTGTGCTATTTTTACGTCGTCTTTTGTTGTTTTTTTCGTGATCCCGGCGTACTTCCTCTAAAGCTATCTTCTCTACCTCTTTGTAGTCTTACTCCGTTTCTTCCTTCCTCCTCTTCCTTCTCTACCGTTCTCCATCTATTCCTCTTCAATTTCCTCTAACTCCTCCACCTCCTTGTACTCCTCTCCCTCTTTTACTACTCCCTTTTACTACTACTTCTCTTCTCTTCCTCCTCCTTCTCCCTCTTCCTCCCGCCTCCACGACCTCTCTGCTCCTTCCTTTTCCTCCTCTTCCTCCCGCCTCCACGACCCCCTCCTTCTCCTTCCTTTTCCTCCTCCTTTCCCGCCTCCACGACTCCTCCTCCCACGACTCCTCCTGCTCCTCTTCCTCCCGCCTCCACGACCTCCTCCTGCTCCTCTTCCTCCCGCCTCCACGACCTCCTCCTCCTCCTCCTTTCCCCCTCCACGACCTCCTCCTACTCCTCTTCCTTCCGCCTCCCGACCCCTCCTTCGCCTTCCTCTTCCTCCTTTCTCCCGCCTCCACTACCTCCTCCTGCTCCTCCTTCCTCCCGCCTGAGTAATGATCGCGCGGGATCTTAAAGACAATATTGATCAGGGAGGTTTAATTAACGAAGTGTTGCGAAGTGCCCGGCGACTCTGGCTCGGTGGCGCACGGCCGGCTCATTGGCATCGTCATTGTTATTGTTCGGCAAAGTTGTTTTGATTTGAGTTCGATCGATCCCGGTATCGTTCGCGTGGTTGGCGTCGTCGGTATGTGGCGGCGAGTGATGGCTTTATTACTTTTGTTGTGGGTATTGTTGTTATTGTGCTGTTGGCGTTATGTCTTCGTCGTCGTTATGATAGGTGGTATGTTGTGGTATTTTTTTAGTTTGTGTGTTTATAAGCGTATTCATTTGCGTTTATGTGTATGTGTATTTGAATATACATGTACATTAAGGCATATGTGTATATGTTTTTTTATTTATTCTTTCTGTCTCTTGACCTTTATATCGGTTTGTTTTCTATATGTGATATATGTTATATGATATATGTGTATTTTGTCATTGCTGGTATTATTATTACTGCTATTGTTACTTGATTTTCCTTTTTCTTTTTTTTATTTTCTACCTTTTCTACCATAGCTTTTCCAGACCTTTTCATATGCGTTCGTTAATCCTCGTGTCTTGAGAGATTTTCGGGTGATTTTATGCCTCTTACGACTCCCATTCCTCTTTATTCTGACGTTGGCGTGGTTCTTGCGCTGGTCTTAGGGGGGGGGTCCTCAACGGGGGAGGGGGGAGGAGGGGAGAGGGGGTCCTGCGACGTCCAAACGCTCCTTCTGTTCCGGCGTTAGGGTAGTCCGGGAGAGCGTGTTTTTTTCTTCGTCTGTTTCTTCTTTTCTATTCGTCTTTTTGTCGTCTTGTTTGTTCTTCTTGTCTTTGCCTTCTTCGGGGTCTTCTGCTTCTTCTCTTCTCTCTCTCTCTCTCTCTCTCTCTCTCTCTCTCTCTCTCTCTCTCTCTCTCTCTCTCTCTCTCTCTCTCTCTCTCTCTCTCTCTCTCTCTCTCTCTCTCTTCTCATTTCTCATTCTCTCATTCTCTCATTCTATACCTCTCTCTTTCTCTCTTTCTCATTCTCTCATTCTCTCTATCTCTCTTTCTCTCTTCTTTATCTCTCTCTCTCCTTCCATCCTACTCCTTCCCTCCAGCACTCCTCCCTCCTTCCCTCACTGCTCACTCCTTCTCCCACTGCAGCAGTCTCTCGCTCGCCTCAGCATCAACGCAGCCACGTCTTGCTTGGCGGAGATTCATGCGGGGGGAAAGGAGGGAAGAGGGGGAGGAGGGAAGGAGATGGGGAGTGGGGAGAGGGAGAGGGAAGGGGGGAGGGGAGGAGATAGGAGATGGGGAGCGGGGGAGGGGGAGGTAGGAGCTGAAAGGGAGGAAGAGAGCTGAGGGAGAGGAGGAGATGAGAGGAGATGGAGATAGGAGGGGGAAGGTAGCTGAAGGGGAGGGGAGGAGGAGGAGGAGGAGAAGGAATGGGAGGGGCGGGGGGAAGGAGCTGAGGGGGGGAGGAGGAGAAGGAGATGGGGAGGGGAGGAAGGGGGGGAGGAGGGGAGGAAGGAGGAGAAGGAGAAGGAGATGGGAGAGGGGAAGGGGTGAGGGGGAGGGGAGCGAGTGAGTAGCCGGTGACGTCATGCTTGCCACAGAGGTTGGTCGCCGACTGTCTGTCTGTTTGTCTGGATGCATGACGCATAGGGGAGCCGTTGTGGGGAGAGGCATATGCACAGGCGGTAAGACGAAAAGAAAGGAAAGGGAAAGGAAGGAAAAGGAGGAGAGGGGAGGGGAGGGGGGAAATAGGAGAGAGGAAGGGAGGGAAAGGAGGAGAAAAGAAAATAGGAGAGGAAGGAAAGGGGAAAATAGGAGAGGAAAGGAAGAAATAGGAGAGGAAGAAGTAGGGGAAAGGAAGGAGGAGGGGAGAGTAGAATAGGAAAGAAAGAGGAAAGGAAGAGAACGGTAGGAGAGGAAAGGAGAAGGGGAGAATAGGGAAGGGAAGAAGGGAAGGAAGGGAACGGTAGGAGGAAAGGAAAGAAGAAGTTAAGGGAAGGAAGGGACCGATAAGAGGGAAGGAAGGAAGAAAGGAAAAGGAAGGAAGGAAATGGGAAAGGAAAGGGAAGGAAAGGGAAGGAAGGACGATAAGAGGGGAAGGGAGAGGAAGGGAAATGAAGGAGAAAAAGGAAAGGGGAAAGGAGGAAAACGGAAAGGAAAGGAAGGGAAAAGAAGGAAATGGGAAGGAAACAAAGGAAGGGAAGGAAGGGACCGATAAGAGGAAAGGCAAGCCGAAGCAAATCAGAGCAAAGCAGAGGGAGGGAAGAGAAGGGTAGGATGACACAAGACACGGAGGGCGTTGTCTGGTGAAGCCCCGCCCACTTCTTCCCGCTGATTTTCTTCTCCCTTTTTCTCTTATCTTTTGTCCTTCTTCCTTTATTTTTCATTTTATTTTATTTTTTCTTCATCTTAATTCCCCCTTCGGTTTATTTTCATCCTTTATGTCTTCAGTCTTTCTTCATTTTTTCCTTTCTTATCTTTTTTAATCCTTATTCTCTTTGTTTTTTTCTCTCTCTCTGTTCCATCTTACTTCCCTGACCCTGGCCCCCCCCCCCGCCCCTCCGTCCACTCGACCCTTGACCTCATCCTTTCCTATTCTCTCCACCTCTTCTCTTTCTCCTTCTTCTTCCTTTCTCACTCTGGTCTCCTTGTTTCATACGAGAGACCTCATTTGGGATTGGGGGGATAGGGGTAAGAGTGGGGGAGGATAGGGAAGAGGAGGAGGAAAGGGAAGTCTTGTTTGTGTGTGTGTGGTGTGTGTGTGTGTGTGTCTGTCTGTCTGTCTGTCTGTCTGTTGTTCTTAGGCAATGGTGTCATTGTTGTTGTTATTGTGTTATTATTGTTATGTATCGTTGAGCGTTGTAATTGTCGGTGTCCTTTGTTGTTGTTTTTTCGCCGTATTTACTCTTACTGTTTACTGCTGCTGTTATGATGCTGTTGTTGTCACGGCGCTGCGGGTGGGAGGGGGAGAGTAATTTTAGCGCCCTTTTTTTTTTTTTTTTTTTGTGGGCTATATTTAGATTTGAGGGAGAGAGGGGTGAGGGAGGAAGGGAGGAAGGGAAGGAGAGGGTAGGAAGGTGGAAGGGAGAGGGAGGAGAGGAGGGAGGAGGAGGAAAGAGGAGGGAGGAGAGAGAGTGGAGGAAAAGGGAGGAGGGAGAGAGAGTGAGAGGGAAGAGGAGGAGGAGAGAGGGAGTGAAGGAAAGGAGGAAGGAGAGGAGAGTGGAGGAAAGGAGGGAGAGACGGAGGGTTAAATGTATTTTTATCTCTCCATTTTTAATCATTATTATTTTGTTTGTATCCCTTTATGGAGGATAAAATTGTATTGATAATTGTTTATTTTGTTTTGATAATTTAAGAGAAAGAATATCCATGTTGGTTATGATGACTGTGAATAGATAAAGGTGGATGATGATGATGATGATGATGTTGATGATAACCAATAGTAATGATAAAAATGATAATGATGATGATAATGATGATGATAATGATAATGATGATAGCAATGGCAATGATGATAACAAAGACAACTTATAATGATAATGATAATGATTATAATAATGATAATGATGATAATGATAATAATGATAATAATAATAATAATGATAATAATAATAATAATAATGATAATAATAATATAATAATAATGATAATAATAATAATAATTAATAATGATGATAATAATAATGAATAATGATAATAATAATATGATATACTGATGATAATAATAATAATGATAATAATAATAATAATAATAATAATAATAAATAATAATAATAATGATAATATAATAATGATAATGATAATAATGATAATAATAATAATAATTTCGTAGATCCTCCTTTCACCCTAAGGCTCTTGGACACTCCTTCCTCAAGCACTCTTTACGCCCTGTACACCCTTAGTAAACACTTCTTAAAGCACCTGCAGCCTGGCACCCTTCTTGCACTCTATTTAAAGTGTTGTGTATGCCGTGGCAACCCTGAAAACAATTGGTAATTTTTAAGTTTTGTATTATGTTTGATTGATTGTTTTATTTGATTACTTGTTTTGTTGTTTTTATTTTTTTTTATTCTTTTTTATATTTATCTGTTTTATTTATTTTTTTGTTATCGTCATCATCATCATCATCCAATCATCATCATCATCATCACCAATCATCAATCATCGTCATCATCACCGTAACCACCACCACACTCTTTCACTATCACCACCATCGTCTCCCCTGATAATGAAGCCGTTCATGACAGGAATTATGCCATTAGCGCGGCCGTCACTGGCTCCAAGGGTTGGGTGGGGGAGAGTCGAGGGTAGCAGAGGGGGGAGGGAGAGGGTATGGGGGGGGGGAAGGTGAAGAGGAGGGAGGTGGGGGAGAGGTCGAGGGTGAGGCAGAGGGGGGGGAGGAGGGAGGTGGGGGGGGAGGGAAGGGAAGAGGAGGGAGGTGGGGGGAGGAAGGCAAGGTGATAGTACCTGGGTTGTGTCGCTTGTTGTTGTTGTTTTTTGTTTATTTCTTTCGCTTGGACTGTTGTTGTTGATTTTTGATGTGTAGGTTTTATTGATTGTGATTGGTTGGTGTCATTGTTGTTGATTTGTGTTTGTTTTTTGTTTGTGTTTGTTATTATTATCATAGCACGATTAATAAAATTTATAAGGTATATAGATACTTGACTTGACTGCATTGTTAGAGAATAAAACAGAGGAAAATGCAAAGAGAGAAAAAGAGAGGAAGAGAGAGAGAGGAGAGAGAGAGAGAGAGAGAGAGAGAGAGAAGAGAGAGAAGAGAGAGAAGAGAGAGAGAGAGAGAGAGAGAGAGAGAGAAAAATATATTCTCGCGACGAGGAACAGGTGCGGGGAGGGAGAGTGAGGGAGAGGAGTAGGGGAGGAGGGGAGGGGAGGAGGGAGAGGAGGGCGCAAGGTGTTTACAAGAGGTGTTGAGTGACCGATGGCGGTGTTTATCTCCGCGGGCCCGAGTGGGATTCCGTGTAAAGGAGGAGAAGGCGGTGCGTGTTTTCCCGTTTATAGATTTTATTTTTCGTATTGGTTTCGGGTTTGGTTTTGTGTGTGAGGGTATGTACGTGTACACATGCGCACACATGTGCACATATGTTCATATATACACATACATACATACACATACATATACACGCGCGCGCGCGCACGGATGTACGTATATTCTCTCTCTTCTCTCTCTCTCTCTCTCTCTCTCTCTCTCCTCTCTCTCTCTCTCTCTCTCTCTCTCTCTCTCTCTCTCTCTCTCTCTCTCTCTCTCTCTCTCTCTCTCTCTCTGACATCCGGTCCCCCCCCCCATCAACATAGCTAGTTAAAGTGTCACGAGAGAGTTATAAACGTCATTGAACAAATCTCTGGTATGTGGAATAAGACAAAAAAATGTTATAAAAAGAGAGAAAGAAAGAAAGAAAAGAAAATAAACGCAATTTGTTCTTAAGTTATATAGCGACATGGATCTGTGCCCCCCCTAACCCCCCCCCATTCTTCCCCCTGACCCTCTCTCTCTCTCTCTCTCTCTCTCTCTCTTCTCTCTCCTCTCTCTCTCTCTCTATCTCTATCCTATCTCTCTATCTATCTATCTCTCTCTATCTCTATCTCACTATCTATCTCTATCTCTATCTCTATCTCTCTCCTTCTCTCTCTCTCCTCTCTCTCTCCTCTCTCTCTCTCTCTCTCTCTCTCCTCTCTCTCTCTTCTCTCTCTCTCTTCTCTCTCTCTCCTCTCTCTCTTCGCCGTCTCCCTTCCTCCCTCCCTCACTTCCCTTCCTTCTACCTCCCAGCTCCCTTTTCCTTCTTTTTCATTCCCCATAGATTATGCCGTGATGAGTTCAGCAGTTGGAAATATCTGGGGTCTTGTGTTAAAGCCCCTCTCTCCTCTCTTCTCTCCCTTCGTCTTTCTCTCTTCTCGCTTCTCTCTCTCTCTGTTTTTCTTTCCTTTGGTCCCTTCTCCGGTATCTCCCTTGTTATGTTCTCTCTCTCTTCCTTTATTCGTCGTCATTTCTTCCTTCTCCTTTTTTTTTGTCTTCACCCTTACTATTCTTTTTTTTTGCTTCGCTTCACATGCTTTGTTTTCTTTGTTCCTCCTCTCCTTTCTCCTTCCTTATTTTTTCCCCTTTTCCTATCTTCTTATCTTCTAGGTTTTCGTCTCTTTCTCTCTTCATCCTCCCGCTCTCTTCTTCCTTTCCCTCCTCTTTTCTTCTCACCCCTCTTCTCCCTTCCTCTCCCCTTTTCTTTCCTCTCTTCTCCTTTCCCCTCCCCATCCCATCCTCTGTTTTTACTTTCTCTTTCTCCCTTTCCTTCCCCCTCTCCCCTCCTCTCTGCTTCTCCCCTCTTTCCTCCCTTCCCCTCACTTCTTCTCCCCCATTAGTCTTGAGTTATGTGTTAATGTAGTCATATGTCTGCATACTTTGTGACTCAGGTGGAAGGGGGGGGGGGAGGGGGGAGGGGGAAGGTAATAGAGAACTGGCTGCCTAAGAATGATATTATGGACGTTCTTATTTTGATTAATTAATGCTTTTTATTTTTCTAATTTCTTGGTTGGGAAGGAGGAGGAGAGAGAGAGAAGAGAGGGAGAGAGGGAGAGATGAAGGAGGAGAGGGGAGAGAGGAAGGAGAGGAGGAGAGAGAGGGAAGGGAAGGAGAGAGGAGAGAGAAGGAGGGAGGAGGAGGGAGGGAGAAAGAGATGGAAGGAGGGAGAGAGAGGGAGGGGAAGGAGGGAGAGAGGAGAGAAGAAGACAGAGAGAGAGGTAGGTAGGTAGGTTTGTTCATGAATTCCTCCTCTCTTGTCAAGAGTGTTGTAACACATGAGGTTGCCAGGAATGTTACACACAATAGTAAGCTAGATTTACCATTTTCTGCGTTGTGCGTTCCTTCGGCCAAGAATGTCAGTGGTCAGTTTGGACCAGAACGCACATACACGCTCTTTCTCTCTCTCTTTCTTCTCTTCTTTCTTTCTTCTTTCTTTCTTTCTTCTTTCTTCTTTCTTTTCTTCTTTCTTTCTTTCTTCTTTTTCTTTCTTTCTCTTTCTTTCTTTCTCTTTTCTCTCTTCTCTCTCTCTCTCTCTCTCTCTCTCTCTCTCTCTCCTCTCTCTCTCTCTCTCTCTCTCTCTCTCTCTCTCTCTCTCTCTCTCTCTTCTCTCACTCATCTCCCTTCCTCCCCCCTCCCTTAGTTCCCATCCTTCTAGCTCCCATTTTCCTTCGGGATTAGACACTTTCGCACAAGGAATTTGCCATTATTAATGTAATTAACATTTCTGCCTTGATTACCAGTCATTCTACCTCTCAGCCGCTAACTCCATGCTAATTAACAGGAAAGAGAGACAGACTGCAAGTATGTGGGGCTGAGATGGGGGGGGGGAGCTATCTGTCTGGCGTGTCTGTCTGTCTGTCTGTTGGCACGTCTAATCACGGTCACGGGTGCCAGTTAGCGGCGGATTTTGTGCCCGAGTGCCCGTTGCCCTTCGATTAACGTATAAAAGGTAAACAAAGCGAGGAAGGGAAGGAACGGAGGAAACACACGATTGCGCCGAGAGGCTTTTTTTCGCTGTATGTATTGCTTCTCCAGGGTCATGAAAAGGCAATACGGTGGAAAGGCCTCGGGCGGAATATCGTATATTTTCTTTTCAGTCTTTTCCGTTGTTGTTGTTGTTGTTGTTGTTTTTTCTTTAACGTGGATCCGTCACGTTAACTGAGATTTTTGTTTGTGTGGAAAGTCGTTTTCGCCAAAATCGATTTTAAGAAAACATTTTTCAGATGAGATTCGTTCTTGTAATGGTATTGATATAATGGCATCAATATCGGCATAATTTTTCGTCGCCCTAAATAATGACATTCATCATCATCACAATAATCATCGTCATCATATTTTATATATCAGAATAACTGTTTTATTTAGCCTTTTTTAAATGATTAAACTGGTACTCATACAAGCTTTTAATATTCCTTATTTTCTCATTTTCTTTAATTTTGTCTATATATAATTTTATCCCATTTTATTTGGAGTGGCATAGAATTTTCCTAGCAGGCAAGCACGTACATTGGAGGTCGGGAGTTGAAGTCAAGAGAGTGCCAATTAGTGCCATTTTATTCTTGCTGTTCCCCCTGCTTCTGTGACTGCTTCTGCTACTGTTTCTGCTTGTCGGTGTCCTTTTGGGAGTATGTGAGAGGAGGAGGAAGGATGGAAGAAGAAGGGGGAAGTGGGGCGAGGGGGTAGAGAAGGAGGGAAGGAAGGAGGAACGGGAGAAATGTGAGAGAATTGGGAAAGTAAGGAAGGTAGGAGAGCGGAGGGAGAGATGTGGGCTGTGGGTGACCTGAGCTAAAGAAAGGGATCTCTGTTTCTCCCCTTCTCATTCACTCCCTGTCTTTCGCAATCTCTTTTCTTGCTTTCCCCTCTTTCTTCTCTCTCTCTCTCTCTCTCTCATTTCCCGTCATTCTTTTCTCTTCTTCTTCTTCGTCTGTTCTCTCTATTTGTTGCAGTCTCTTTCTCGCTTTCTCCTCATTCTTCTCTCTTTCTTTTCCCGTCATTCTTTTCTATCTTTCTGCGGCTGTTCCTTCTATTTGTTTCCCACGCGCTTCTCACTCTCTCTTCATCATTTATTCTCTTTTTCTTTCTGTTTCCCATACGCTTCTCTCTTTGTGCATCCATTCTCTCTCTTGTGTTCTCTCTCTTGTCTGTTTCCCATGCGCTTCTCTCTATTTCTCCGTCATTTAATTTCTTTTTCTTTCTGTTCCCATGCGCTTCTCTCTCTTTGTGCACCCTCTGTTCTCTCGCATGTCTGTTTCCCATGCGCTTCTCTCTCTTTCTCCATCATTTATTCTCTTTTTCTTTCTGTTCCCCATTCGCTTCCCTCTCTTTATCCACCCTCTGTTCTCTCGCTTGTCTGTTTCCCATGCGTTTCTCTCTCTTTTCCATCATTTATCTCTTTTCTTCTGTTCCCCATACGCTTCTCTCCTTTGTGGCCTTCTCTCTCTTTGTCCATCCTTTATTCTCTTCTTGTTCTGTTTCCCATATGCGCTTCTCTCTCTTTCTCCATCATTTATTCTCTTTTCTTTCTGTTTCCATACGCTTCTCTCTCTTTCTCATCATTATTCTCTTTTTCTTTCTGTTTCCCATTCGCTTCTCTCTCTTTATCCACCCTCTGTTCTCTCGCATGTCTGTTTCCCATGCGCTTCTCTCTCTTTCTCCATCATTTATTCTCTTTTTCTTTCTGTTCCCCATGCGCTTACCTCTCTTTATCCACCCTCTCTCTCCATCATTTATTCTCCTTTTCTTTCTGTTCCCCATGCGCTTCTCTCTCTTTATCATTTATTTCTCTCTTTTTCTTTCTTGTTCCCCATGCGCTTCTCTCTCTTTATCCACCCTCTTTCTCCATCATTTTATTCTCTTTTTCTTTCTGTTCCCCATGCGCTTACCTCTCTTTATCCACCCTCTCTCTCCATCATTTATTCTCCTTTTCTTTCTGTTTCCCATGCGCTTCCCTCTCTTTATCCATCCCATCATTTTTCTCTTTTTCTTTCTGTTCCCCATGCGCTTCCCTCTCTTTATCCACTCTTCTCCATCATTATTTCTCTTTTTCTTTCTGTTCCCCATCGCTTCTCTCTTTATCCTCTTTCCATCATTTATTCTCTTTTTCTTTCTGTTCCCATGCGCTTCCCTCTCTTTTCTCATCTCCATCATTTATTCTCTTTTTCTTTCTGTTCCCCATGCGCTTCTCTCTCTTTATCCACCCTCTGTCCTCTCTCTTGTCTGTTTCCCATGCATTTCTCTCTCTTTCTCCATCATTTATTCTCTTTTTCTTTCTGTTTCCCATACGCTTCTCTCTCTTTATCCAACCTCTGTTCTCTCGCATGTCTGTTTCCCATGCGCTTGCAACGGGAGCGAGCCGAAGCCGCATGCAACAGTGGGTCGTTCTGCCACGTTCTGCCATGATATTGCACATTCAAGATAACTCATAATGGGATCGTATTTTGCAGACGTGAGGCCGGATCCTGTTTCCAGTTTTTTTTTCTCTTTTTTTCGTCTTTCTTTTCCTTGTTTGTTTTTTGTGTGTGTGTCAAGTGTTTTATCGTTTTTTCTTTGTTTGGCTACGTGTTTTTTTTTTCTTTTCTCTTCGGTTCTCGTTTATCTCATAGGTTTATTCTCTTTTCTCTTTTCTCCTTCTCCTCCTCCTCCTCCTCTCCTCCTCCTCCTCCTCCTCTTCCTCCTTCTAAAAATTCGCGGACATAATTCACGTCCACGGATTTTATGAGTGTTTTAAGACAAGTGTTTGATACAAGAGAGTCGGATAAAAGACTGCGTTTATAGAGCAGGATTAAGTTGGATTAAGCGGGTAAATGGTCAGTTCTTGAGATTTTTTATTTTATTTTTCCTTCTTCTTCTTTTTTTCCCCGAGCTAATCTGTTCGGATCCTTTGGCTTGGTTTAATGCGTGACTTCCCGATTGCAAAAAAAAAAAAAAAAAAAAAAAAAAAAAAAAAAAAAAATGTCTATCTCGTTATTGATCTTTGTGCCAGAAATAGCGAGGGGATTGAGGGGGGGAGGGAGGAGGGAGGAGGGAGGAGGAGGGGGAGGGAAGGAGGGAGGAGGGAGGAGGAGGGGGGAAAGGGGGGGCTTGAGGGAAGGGTAGGAGAGGGAGGGAAGGAGGGAGGGTGGAGGGAAAGGAGGGAGGAAGGGAAGAAGGTAAGGAGGGAGTGAGTGAGTGAGGGGGATGGAAGGAAGGAAGGGTAGAGAGGAGGAGGAAGGGGTGAAAGGGAGGGAGGTGGTGGGAGAGAGGGAAGGGGAGAGGGAGGGTAGCGAGAGGGAGGGAGGCTAGGAAGGTCAGGGAGGGGATAGAGAAAAGGGGGCAGCCAAGGAAGGGAAGAGAGAGAGAGGCAAGAGAGAGAAGTAGAGAGGGAAGGAGAGGGAAGGAAAGAGCTTGGAAAGGGGTAGACAGACAGACAAATAGAGTAGGATAGACAAGCAGACAAGCAGAACGAGAGACCGATTTAAGTAACACAGCGATAAAGATACGCAGAGATGAGGAAGAGAAGGGAAAAGGAAGAAGGAAAGAAGGAAAAAGGAGAGTGTGAACTATGGAAGTGAATGAAGAAGACTGAGATTAATATCTCGGATAATGTTTTTTTTTTGGTAGGTGTTATTTCACCCCGAGAAGAGGCGCTCTCTCCTCTCCTTTGCTTGGGCTTAATTGCAACTCAAAAAGGTCAGACCTCTGCCCACGCGCGCGCTCTCTTGGCACCCTTTCCCCTTCTCTGTCTCCCTTCCTTCCTCTTCTCCTTCTCTGTCCCCTTCTACCCCTCTCCGCTTCTCTGTCTTCCTTCCTGCCCTCTCTCCTCTGTCTTCCCTTCTGCCCTCTCTCCTTCTCTGTCTTCCCTTCCTACTCCTCTCTCCTTCTCTGTCTTCCCTTCCTCCTCTGTTCTCTGTCTTCCTCCTTCCTCTCTCCTTCTCTGTCCTCCTTCTTCTCTTCTCCTTCTGTCTCCCCTTCCTACTCTCTCTCTTCTCTGTCTTCCTTCCTGCCCTCTCTTTTCTCTGTCTCCTTCCTACTCTCTATCTTTCTGTCTTCCTTCTAATCCTCTATCCTTGTCCCCTTTCCTTCCTTTTCCTCTTTTCTTTTCCTTGTCTCCTCTTCCTTCCCTAATCTCTTTTCTCTTCCTGTCTCTCTTCCTTCCTCTCCCCTTTCACATTACCTCTCCATCTTCTTTCTTTCCACTCTCTCCCCAGCCCCCTACTTTTCATTTTCTTTGCCCCCCTTCACCTTTCCCTTCCCCTCTTCCTCGACTTCCAAATATCTGTCCCTTTTCCATGCCTCCATCTTTCCCCTTCCCCTTCCCTCTTTATTTCTTCCGAATTCTATCTTCTTTTTCCTTCCATTCATCCCTTCCTATTTGTCTTTTCCCATTCCTTCTTCCCCGTTCTCGTTCTCTATTCCTTTTCCTCTCCCCTCTTTCCCTTTCTATCCTTTCCCTGTGATCGCCTTCCACTCCCCTCCCTTTTCCCTTCATCCCTCTCCCCCTTTCCCCGTTCTCGGTCTCTCTTCCTTTTCCTCTCCCTTCTCCCTCAAACCGCCTTCCTCTCCTCTCCCTCCTCCTCCTCCCTTCATCCTCTCCTCTCCCTCCCTTCATCCCCTGCTGCTCCTTTCCATTCCTTCTTCTTCTCCGCTCTCGGTCTCTCTTCCTTTTCCTTCCTTCTTCTCCTAACGGCTCCTCTCCTTCTCCTCCTCTCCCTCCCTCCTCCTCCCTTTATCCGTTACTCCCGCTACTTTCCCATTCCTTCTCCGCTCTCGGTCTCTCTCCCTTTTCCTCTCCCTTCTCCCTCTAACGGCCTTCCTCTCCTCTCCCTCCTCCTCCCTTTATCCGTTCCTCCCGCTCCTTTCCCATTCCTTCATCTCCGTTCTCGGCCTCTTCTTCTCCTCTCCTTCTCCCTCTAACGGCCTTCCTCTCCTCTCCCTCCTCCCTTTATCCGTTCCTCCCGCTCCTTTCCCATTCCTTCTGCCCCGTTCTCGGCCTCTTCCTTCTCCTCTTCTTCTCCCTCTAACGGCTTCTCTTCTCTCCCTCCTCCTCCTTTTTCCGTCCCTCCCGCTCCTTTCCCATTCCTTCTGCCCCGTTCTCGGCCTCTTCCTTCTCCTCTCCCTTCTCCCTCTAACGGCCTTCCTCTCCTCTCCCTCCTCCTCCCTTTATCCGTTCCTCCCGCTCCTTTCCCATTCCTTCTTCCCCGTTCTCGGTCTCTCTTCCTTTTCCTCTCTTTTTTTCCCTTTCCACCTTCTCCCTACCGCCTTCCACTCCTCTCCCTCTCCCTTCATCCCTCCTGCCCCCTTTCCATTTCTCCTTCCCGTTCTCGGCCTCTTCCTTCTCCTCTTCCTTCTCCTCTAACGGCTTCTCTCTCCTCCTCCCCTTTATCCGTTCCCCGCTCCTTTCCATTCCTTCTTCCCGTTCTCGGTCTCTCTTCCTTTTCCTCTCCTCCTTCTCCTCTCCTTCTCCCTCTAACGGCCTTCCTCTCCTCTCCTCCTTCTCTTGATTACCACTCTTCGCAAGGGTTTTACCGAGAGATTATCTTGCTAATGCCCTTGATTCGTGAGTGTGGCGCTTCATTGCTGCGAGACGGATCTCTCTCTCTCCTCTCTC
>NW_020868566.1:216216-218716 GCF_003789085.1 Penaeus vannamei
ATCTACTTGGTGGTAGGATAGGCGGTTGTAGGATGTAGTCCGATCGGGATAAATCGCGGTAGGATAGGCGGTTGTAGGATGTACTCGATCGTGATAAATCGCGGTAGGATAGGCGGTTGTAGGATGTAGGATGATCCCGTTGTAGGATGCACTCCGATCCCACAGGAGAGGCTGGCGTGGCGGTCCCGCGTGTTGACATACTCGTAGGGCGGGAACGGGATGTGATCTCGGAGCAGGGCACGCTTGTCGCTGTCACAGGTTGGGGGAGGAGGAGGGAAGGGGGGGAGGGGGGAGGTAGATGGAAGAGGGAGGAGGAGGATGGAAGGGAGGGAGGGAAGGGGGGGAAGAGGGGGAGGGGGGAGGGAGGGGGGGAGGAAGGGGGAGAGGGGAGGCGTGGAGGAAGAGGAAGAAGAAAGAAGAAGAGAGGAGGAGGAGAAAAGAAGGAGAAGATGAAGAAGAAGAAAGAAGAGGAGGAGAGGAAGAGGTAAAAGTTGAAGAGGTAGAGGAAAGAGTTGGATTAATAGAGAGGAAGAGGAAGAGGTAAAAAGGAGAAGAGGTAGAGGAAAACAGTTGGATTGATAGAGAGGAAAAAGGAGGAGGAGGAGGAGGATTGATAATGATGATGATCAGGATGAGGAACAAAGACCGAGGAGAAGGAATAAGAATGAATAGGAAGACGAAGACGATACGATAAGCGAGGAGAAAAAACGTAAGAAAGACGAAGAAAAACAAACCGATAAAAGGGAGAAAATAGAAAGACTAGCAAGGGGAAAGAAGAAAAGTAAACAAAAACACACACACACACACTTTCCTCTCTCTCTCTGCTCTCTCTCTCTCTCTCTCTCTCTCTCTCTCTCTCTCTTCTCGTCTCTCTCTCTCTCCTCTCTCTCTCTCTTCTCTCCCTCTCTTACTGTGCGCGCGTGACCCTGCAAAAATGTTGGCTTTCGTAAAAAACATCGTCTTAATCTGTCGCGGCGCTCTGCCGGATATGGAGCGGTCTTAAAAAGAGAAGGGATCCATT
The DNA here is from genome assembly GCF_003789085.1 of Penaeus vannamei. Taxonomy (NCBI): domain Eukaryota; kingdom Metazoa; phylum Arthropoda; class Malacostraca; order Decapoda; family Penaeidae; genus Penaeus; species Penaeus vannamei. The sequence goes on from NW_020868566.1 coordinate 217,238, forward strand.
AAAAGATGGGATAAGGAGACAGAGATGAGAGAGAGGCGAGGAGGGGGGAGGGAGGGATGAGGGAGGGATGGGAGGGAGGGAGTGTGTGAGGGAGGAGGGAGGGAGGTTGAGGGAGGAGGGAGGGGGAGATAGGGTAGTATATATGGGAGAGGAGGAGTAAAGGGAGGAGGGAGGGAGGAAAGGAGGAAAGGGAGGGGAGTAGGGAATGGAAAGGGAGGGGGGTAGGGAGAAGAGGGGAGGGGGAAGGGAGGAGAGAGGGAGAGGGAGAGAGGGGAGGAGAGAGGGGAGGGAGTAGTGATATTGTTGAGGAGGAAGTAGGAGGGAGGGAAGAGAGGAGGGAGAGAGGGAGGGAGAGAGGAGGGAGAGAGGGAGGAGAGAGGGAGGGAGAGGGTGAAGAGAGGGAGAATAGGAGAAGGAAGAAGGAAAGGGGAGTGGGAGGGAATGGGAAAGGAGAGGAATGGGAAAGGAGAGGAATGGGGAAAGGGAGAGGAATGGGATAAGGGAGAGGGAAATGGGAAAGGGAGAGGGAATGGGAAAGGGAGGGGAATGGGAAAGGGAGGGAATGGGAAGGATATATATTGAAAGGGAGAGGGAATGGGAAAGGCGAGAGGAATGAAAGGGCAGGGTAGGGAGGGAGATAGGGGAGAGGAGGAGATGGAGGAAAGGGAAAAGGAGAGGGAGGATAAGGAAGAGGAGAGGGAGGGAATAGGTTGAGGGGTGAATAGAATAATAATTAGGGAGAGAGGGGGGAGGGGAGTAGGAGGAGGAGGAGAGGGGAAGGGAGTGGTATAGGGAAATAGGATGGAAGAGGGGAAGCCTGTATGCGAAGTAATATTTATGAGGGGATATAGTGGGAGAGTGATGTTGTAGGGAGGGGTAGGAGTAGAGAGAAGGGAAAGAGGGAGGGGAAAGGAGAGGAGGGGAAGAGGGAAAGCGGGAGGAAAGGGAGGAGGAGGAGTAAGGAGAGAGAGTGGAGGAGTAGGAGATGATATCGGCGGGGGAGGGGAGAATGTGAGAGAATTGAGACGGATGAGGGGAATACACGAGAGAGTACAGGAGGCAAAGGGTTAGGAGCACAGTTGTCCCTTGAATTCCTGAAACTCGGATTCGTTCGTTCAGTCGGATGGATTCGTTCGTTAACATACCAGTGAACTTTCATTCTCGTGCGGTGTTATACAGGGCGTATCTTGGCATGCTGCGAGGGGAAAGATATGATGAGGAGACAGATGGATACGAGTCCTCCTTCCCCCCCCCCCCCTCCCATCTCCCCGTTTCCCTTGGCCCCTCCCTATTCCCCTTTTTGTTCCCTCCTTCGTACCCCTTCACGTTCCACTTCTTCCATTTCCCTCTCTCTTTCCCGTTCCCCTTCCTTCTTCCCCTTCCGTCTTCCCCTTCCTTTTTCCCCCTTCCCCTTCGTTTCCTGTCTTTCCCCTTCTTCTGTCTTCCTGCTTTTCCTTCCGTCATTCTTGCGTCCCCTTC
>NW_020868566.1:221216-230072 GCF_003789085.1 Penaeus vannamei
CCCTCTCCTCCTTTCCTTCCCTTATTTCTCCCTTCTCCTTTTTTCCCCCCTTTCTCTTCTCCCCTCGCCTCGAAGTACATATATGAACATTATGAGTAGCCAATATCATGCAAATGTTGGGGAAGTAGTCTAGCGAAGGTGGGGAGGGGGGGGAGTGAAGAATGGGGGAAGGGGGGTAGGGAAGTGGGGTAGGAAGCAGTTTGGAGGAAGGAGGGAAGGGAGGAAGGGAAGGGAAGGACTGCAGTAGGGAGGAGGAGGGAACAAGGGAGGGAGCTATGGAAGGACGGGACTGCTGAAGGGGAGTAGGGGAGGGGACGAAGGGGGGGGACTTGGGAAGGGAAAGAAAGTGGTACTGCAAGGGGGGGGGGGGGAAGGGCGGTACTGCAAGACAAGAAGGTGAAGTTAGCGTAAGGGGGAGGGGTGGATGGGGGCGGGGGAGGTGGGTACAAGGAAAGTAGGCTTAGACTACTTGAAGTGTTTGGTGGAAGGGGGGGAGGGGTCCGGAATTCGTTTGTTTTTGTTTTATTTGTTTTTGTTTGTTAATCAGGGATTTGGAATAAGTAGCTTAGAAAAGCAGAATGGGAGCAATTGAGAGAGAGAGAGAAGAGAGAGAGAGAGAGAGAGAGAGAGAGAGAGAGAGAGAGAGAGAGAGAGAGAAGAGAGAGAGAGAGAGAGAGAGAGAGAGAGGAGAGGGGGGGGGGGGGGGAAAGGGGCAAAGTGTCTGTGTCTGTGTCAATGAAAGTGTACTCTAGGTAAGTGTGACAACACTGTCTTTTTGTCTTGACACTTTTTATTATGCCTTCTTGCGATAAAGTAGGTACTAATGACAATAACAACATAGATTTTAATTATAATGACTTCAATATTACTGTTTTTGGAGTACAAAAATGTTGTTGTTTCTGCTGTTGTGGTGATGTGGGTGATGTTATCGTCCTATTCGTCGCCATTAAGTTCACGACGGTTATGTGACACGAAAGTTAGAAATGAGATATGTTATAGGCCTATATGTAATGTTGACAACACGCTTTTGAAGTGGGTAGGCCTGTATAAAACCATAACAGATGGTCCATAAATATAAGTGGATTAAAGTGCGAGTCTGTAGGTAGGCCTACCTTTGTTTAAATTATGCATGATGTTTTTTCATGTTTTATGCGCCATTTATTTTGATATCTAGCCTGTCGCGGTGAAGGAAAGAGCTTATAAATTACACATGGTATGAGTTATGTCATGTCGTTATCATAGTTATCATTTAGCTGGATAGTGGGATGAGGAGGGAGGATAAAGATGGAAGAATGAGGAGAGACAGAGAGATAGAAAAGATAAACGAAGAGCAGTGATGAAGGATACGTATCGTTCACAAACACATTTTTGGATTAGTATATTTGTACGGACGCACAAGTCACTGGAACTTCCCCTTCCCCCTCCTTCTCTTCCCTCCCCCTCCCCTTCCCTTTCTTCCCTTTCCTTCCTTTACCCACCCATCCCTTCCCTTCGCTTCCCCTCCCTTACCTTTCTCTCCCCCCTTTCCCTTCCCTTCTCCTTCCTCCCTCCTTTCCCTTTCCCTTTCCCCTTTCCCTTTCCCTTTCCCTTCCCTTCTCCTTCCTTCCTTCCCCTTCCTCCCTTCCTTCTTTTCCCCCACCCCTCCCCCCCTTTCCCCTCCTTCCCTTTTCCTTTTCCCTTCCCAAGCCTTTTTTTCCTTCCCCACTCCTTCCTTTTCCTTCCCACTTCCTCACTTCTCTTTCCTTTTCCTATCCTCACCCTTTTTCCATCGTCTTTATCATCGGCTTTCCATTTTCTCTTACTGTTTTCCCATGCCTGACCCTCCCCTGCCCTTTCCTTCCCTTACTCTTTCTTTCCCCTCCCTCCCCTTCCCTCTTCCCTTTTTCTCCCTTACTTCTTTCCCCTCTACTTCCCTCTTCTCCCATGTAAGCTTCCCCTCTTTCCTTTTACTCCCTCTTTAGTTTCCCCTCTACTTGCCTATTCTCTTCTCTTCTCCCTTACCAGCCTCCCCTCGCCCCCCTCTACCTCCCAACTTCTCCCTCTTCCCCTACCTCTTCCCCCTCCCCTCTCCTTCTTCCCTCATACCAGCTTCTCCCTCCTTCCCACCTCCTCCCTCCCCCCTCTCCTCCTTCCCTCATACCAGCTTATTCCCCCCCCCATACAGACTTCTCCCTCCCGTTCTCTTCCTTCCCTCATACCAGCTTCTCTCTCCTACTCCACCTACGCCCCCCCCCCGTACAAGCCTCTCCCTCACCCTCTCCTCCTTCCCTCATACCAGCCTCCCCCTCCCCCCCTCCTCCGAAGATCAGCCGAGACGACCTCCGGGGCTCAGAGGCTCAGGACCCTGGATTACGGCGGAGAGGCCGCGCCGCCGCAGGTATGATCCTTGTGTGTTTTGGGTCGCCTCCGTGGCATGTTCTGGCCGGGGCGGGAGGGGAGAAGAGGGGATGGGAGGAGAGAAGAGGAGAGGGGAGGGGAAGGGAGGAAAGGTGAATGGAGGGGTGGGAAGGGGAGTGGAGGGGTGGAAAGGGGAGTGGAGTGGAGGAGAAGGGAGGGGATGGGAGGGGAGGAAAGGGAAAGGAGTATAAGGATGAGGAGGGAGGAGGGTAGAAGGGAAAAGAGTTTAAGGACAAGGAGGGGGGAGGAAAGGGGAGTGGAGGGGAAAGGAGTTTAAGGACGAGGAGGGGAGGGGGAGGAAGTGGGAGGAAAGGGGATGGAGGGAGGAGAAGGGGGTGGAGCGGGAAGAAGTATAAGGGTAAGAAGGGAGGGGGAAGGAAAGGAGAGTGGAGGGGGAAGTATAAAAGCAAGGAGGGGAAGAGAGAAAATGTGTATATTGTAGAGGAGGAGGGAAGTGGGGGGGAGGGGAAGAAAGGAGAGAGGGGGAAGAGGGAAGATAAGGAGCGTAGAGAGAGGGGTATAAGATTCCAAGGAAGGGAGAGGGAAAGGGAAGAGAAAGGAAGGAAAATGAGTATTAGGGCAAGGGGTAAAGGGGGGAAGAGGAGGCACTGCATAAGGGTTGAAGTTAGGGTTTTAGGGAAGTGGAGAGGACATAGTGTGGGAGAAGGAAGAGGAGGATAGATAGGGGTGGAGAGCAAGGAAGGATGGGGAGGGAGGTTGGGGGGAAGTGTGGATGAGGTGTGGGGAGGGCGTAATGAATGGGGGATAGGAAGGGTTTGATGAATGGGGGGGTAAGGGATCATGGAAATGGGGGGGGGGGTTGAAGCTGCCCGCTCGTCATTGCAAGTTGCGTGTATGGGGGTAGGGGAGGGAGAGGGAGAGGGAGAGGGAGAGGGAGAATACGAAATAGAAGGAGAAACGGAGAAATTGGTGAAGTATTGGGTAGGGTAAAAGAAGGGGGGAGGAGAGAGGAGAAAAGAAAAGTGGAAGAAAGATAGAAGAAAGAAGGCGAGAGAAGATTAAGTGAGAGGAGAGAGAGAGAAGAGAGAGAGAGAGAGAAAGAGAGAGAGAGAAGAGAAGAAAGAAGAGAGAGAGAAAAAAAAGAAAAAGAAAGAAAGGGCGAGAGCGAGAGAGCGCAAGTGAGCGCGGGAGGGGAAGGCGCCTCCTCGTAATCGCGTCTCGTGGATTTATGATGACTGTGGGAAGCGAGTGTATTGAATGATATTTTGTGGCGCGCCGGATCTCCCCTCGCGGGAGGTGGATGGCGTTCTTTGTTCATTTCCTGATTAGATTCTTTCGTATTTTGCTTGCGGTTACGTACTATTTTCTACTTTTTTTTTTGGGGGGGGACTATTTTCTTTTTTTTTCTTTTTTTCTTTTTCTTTTCTTTCTTTCTTCTCTTCTTTTTTTTTTTTTTCTTTTTCTTTCTTTCTCTCCTTACCCTTTTTCTCTCTCTTTTTTTCTTTCTTCACTTTTTTTCTTATTGGATTCCTTTTTGGAGTGAAGAAATACGTAAGAAATCGTACTGGCCGTGGAGGCGGTAAGGGATGGGGGGGGGGTGAGAGGGGGATGGAACCTTTTTGGGATGGGGGATGGGGGGGGGATGTTATTGAACTTCGGACCAAAGGGGGGGGGGTGAGGAGACGGCCGGTTGTGATATGCTGGGCTGTTAGTGTTGTTGTTGTTGTTGGTTGTTGTCGTTGTGTCGTTGTTGTCGTTGAATTTGAGTGAAATCTGACGAAGGAGAGGGGAGAAGACGAGAGGAAAGAGGAGGAGGAGACGAGAGGAGATTGGGGATGAAAGGAGGGAAGGCGAGAGGAGAAGAGCGGAGGGGAGGGGAGGGGAAAGAACAGAAGGAGAGCGTAAGACGGGAGGAAATAGGAGAGGAGAGCGGTGGAAATGGGAGAGGAAAGAAGAGCAGACGAGAGGAGGAAAGATAAGACGACAGGAAGGAGAACCGAAGAAATGGAAGAGGGAAGAAGGAAAGACGTGAAAGAAAAGGAAGGAAAAAAGAGCGGGGATAGAAAAAGGGATAGGAGAGGAAAGATTTTCAAAAATAAGAAAAATAATAATAATAATAATAAGTGAGGATAGAATGAAAAGGAGATGAAAGGAAAAGAGAGCGAAAGGAGAAGGAGAACGAAAGGAAAAGAGAGCGAAAGGGAGAAAGGAGAGAAAAAAGGAGCGAAAGAAAGGGAAATGAAAAGAGAGCAAAAAGGAGAAAGGAGACGAAAGGAAAAGAGAGCGAAAGGGAGAAAAGGAAATCGAAATAAAAGAGAGCGAAAGGAAGAAAGGAAGACGAAATGAAAAGAGAGCGAAAAGGAGGAAGGAGACGAAATAAAAAGAGAGCGAAAGGGAGAAGAGACGAGAAAAGGGAGAAAGGAGACGGAATGAAAAGAGAGCGAAAGGGAGAAGGAGACGAAAGGAAAAAGAGAGCGAAGGGAGAAAGGAGAAAGTGAAAAGAGAGCGAAAGGGAGAAAGGGACGAAAGGAAAAGAGAAAGGGAAAAGGAGACGAAAAGGAAAAGAGAGCGAAAGGGAGAAAGGAGATGAGTGAAAAGAGAGCGAAAGGAGAAAGAGACGAAATAAAAAGAGAGCGACGAAGGAAAGAAGAAAGGAAAGGAGCGAATAAAAAGAGAGCCGAAAGGGAAAAAGGAGACGAAAGGAAGAGCGAAAGGGAGGAAGGAGACGAAATGAAAAAGAGAGCGAAAGGGAGAAAGGAGCGAATAAAAAGAGCGAAAGGGAGAAAAGGAGTGAATGAAAAGAGAGCGAAAGGGAGAAAGGAGACGAAATGAAAAGAGAAGCGAAAAGGGAGAAAGGAGACGAAATAAAAAGAGAGCGAAAGGGAGAAAGGAGACGAAAGGAAAAGAGAGCGAAAGGGAGAAAGGAGACGAAATAAAAAGAGAGCGAAAGGGAGGAAGGAGACGAAATAAAAAGAGAGCGAAAGGGAGAAGGAGATGAAAGGAAAAGAGAGCGAAAGGGAGAAAGGAGATGAAATGAAAAGAGAGCGAAAGGGAGAAAGGAGATGAAAGGAAAGAGAGCGAAAGGGAGAAAAGGAGACGAAATGAAAAGAGAGCGAAAGGGAGAAAGGAGACGAAAAGAAAAAAGAGAGCGAAGGGAAGAAAGGAGACGAAATAAAAAGAGAGCGAAAGGGAAAAAAGGAGACGAAATAAAAAGAGAGCGAAAAAGGGAGAAAGGAGACGGGGAAAAGAGAGCGAAAGGAAGAAAGGAGACGAAATAAAAAGAGATCGAAAGGGAGAAAGGGAACGGGGAAAAAGAGAGCGAAAGGAAGAAAGGAGACGAAATAAAAAGAGATCGAAAGGAGAAAGGAGACGGGGAAAAGAGAGCGAAAGGGAGAAAGGGGACGAAAGGAAAAGAGAGCGAAAGGGAGAAAGGAGACGAAATATAGAAAGGAAAAGAGAGCGAAAGGGAGAAAGGAGATCGAAATAAAAAGAGAGCGAAAGGGAGAAAGGAGGAAATGAAAATGAGAGCGAAAGGAAGAAAGGAGACGAAATGAAAGAGAGACGAAAGGGAGAAAGAGAGAAAATAAAAGAGAGCTAAAGGGAGAAAGGGACGAAAGAGAGCGAAAGGAAGAAAGAGACGAAAATGAAAAGAGAGCGAAAGGAGAAAGGAGACGAAATAAAAAGAGAGCGAAAGGGAAAAAGGAGACGAAAGGAAAAAGAAGAGGAAAGGAGAAAGGAGACGGGGGGAAAAGAGAAGGAAGAGGCAAACGGAAAGGGAAGGAAGCGGGGAGGCGCGAGTGATGACCCCCCGCCGTGTTTACCTGGCGGCGGCCGCGGTTGTCATCCCAGCGCGCGGGCGGGGGGGCGGGACCGTCTACCGAGATCGCGAGTGTCGGAGGGGACAGCGTCCGTGTCAGTCTATAGGCCTTGGTAGGGAGCGCCCCCCTTCCTCTTCTTCTCTCCTCCTTTCTCTCTGTCTCTCTCTGTCTGTATCTCTCTCCTCTCTGTCTCTCTCTCTGTCTGTCATCTCTCCTCTGTCTGTCTTCTCTCTGTCTGTCTCTCTCTGTCTCTCTCTGCTCTGTCTGGTCTCTCCTCTGTCTATCTCTCTCTCTCCTCTCTCTGTCTGTCCTCTCCCTCTGTCTGTCTCTCTCTCTGTCTATCTCTCTCTCTGTCTGTCTCTCTTTCTGTCTGTCTCTCTTTCTGGTTGTCTCTCCTCTGTCTGTCTCTCCCTCTATCTCCCTCTCTCTCTCTCTCTCTTCTCTCTCTCTCTCTCTCTCTCTCTCTCTCTCTCTCTCTCTCTCTCCTCTCTCTCTCTTCTCCTCTCTCTCTCTCTCTCTCTCTCTTCTCTCTCTCTCTCTCTCTCTCTCTCTCTCTCTCTCTCCTCTCTCTCTCTCTCTCTCTCTCTCTCTCTCTCTCTCTCTCACTCTGCCATTTTCTTCGGCCCCTGCCCATCCCTACCCCTCCATATGATGCACTAGTCTGGGTGGAAAGGCAAAAACGCGAGATAGTAAGAGGCAGCGGAAGCCATTGAACGCGGAGAAAGGAGAGGGGGAGAGAGAAAGGGGAAAGGGCAGAGAAAGGAAATCGAGAGAGAAAGGGAGATGAAGAGATGAGAGGGAGAGGAAAGAAATAGAGAAGGGAGAGGAGGGGAAAAAAAGAGAAAAGGGAGAAGGGAGGGGGGAAAGAGAGAAAGGGAAAGAAAGGACAAGGGAACACGGAACTCCCCAGAGTGAAGGGTAGAAGGTACTGCCTCCGAACACCAGTTAAAATGAAGAAAACTGCTCCCAACTTTTAAGCCCCTGTCTTAGGATAGAGTCAGTCTCTCTCTCCTCTCCTCCCCTCTCCTCCCCTCTCCCTCTCCCCTCCTCTCCCCTCCCTCTCCTCTCCTGCCCCTCCCCTCCCCCCTCCCCTCTCCCCCTCCCTCTCCTCTCCTCTCCTCTCTCTGCTCTCCTCCTCTCCTCCTCTCCTCTCTCCTCCCTCCCTCCCTTCCTCCCCTTCCTCCCTCCTCCTCCTCTCCTCTCCTCTCCCTGGTGATAAAAGGCAACCCGATGTCACCAAAAGCCACAGGAGAGGAGATTGAAGGCTTAAATGTTACCAAAGACACTGTATACTACACGAGGCTACACTATACTCACCGACTCACGGCCGAGCGAGCACATTCAAGGAGGACACCCGAGTCTCCGAGGTAATTCTGGAACTCGCTCACTCACCCGCACGTTCGCTCACTCACACCCTCGTTTCACTCAGTTATTCACTTGTTTACTCAGAAACTCATTCACATTACTCACCTACTCAATCATTCACTCGTTTACTCAAACTCACTTACTCACCCACTCACTCACTCACTCGTTTACTCACAAACTCATTCACTCACTTGTTTACACACTTAAATTGGATTTCGTTCTTTAAGATATTATATTTGAGATATACGGATAAGCCTACTTGCAATAAACACATAGGCTTACTTGATCTAACGTATTCTTAGATAGAGTATCTAGAGTATTTTCAGCAGTCTAGTCACTAGGTATAACTTCTAAATATATGTATTTTTAGATATACTAGAGGAAAGAGCTAGTCACTAGGCATAACTTCTAAATATATGTATTTTTAGATATAACTTCTAAATATATGTATTTTTAGATATAACTTTTAAATATATGTATTTTTAGATATAACTTCTAAATATATGTATTTTTAGATATAACTTCTAAATATTTGTATTTTTAGATATAACTTCTAAATATATGTATTTTTAGATATACTAGGGAAAAGAGCTAGTTACTAGGTGTAACTTCTAAATATATGTATTTTTAGATAAACTAGAGGAAAGAGCTGAACAAAGATAGGTTTTACTCGACCTATTCGCCAATTTAACTCTCGGATCGTCCAGCCTCACGTACGGACCCCTGGCCACCTGAGGGGAGAAGGGAGAGGGGAGGGGGACGCAGGGGGAGGGTAGAGAGACGTGTCATCGGTGTGCGTGAACTTTGTTTATCTCATTCTTTATTTTGTTTTTGTTTTTTTTTTTTTTTTTTCTTTTAGGTATTCGCGTTCTTTTTTATTTTTTATTTTTTTGCTTTTTGTTTATGGTTGGGGGTTTAGGTTTTTATTTTTTTTGGGGGGGAGGGGGTCCTTCCCTGTTTATCTTCGTTGGCTGTTTCATGTTTCTGTTGATACTTCTTTGTCTCATCTCTCTCTCTCCTCTCTCTCTCTCTTCTCTCTTCTCTCTCTCTCTCTCTCTCTCTCTCTCTCTCTCTCTCTCTCTCTCTCTCTCCTCTCTCTCTCTCTGTCTGTCTGTCTGTCTGTCTGTCCTGTCTGTCTGTCTCTCTCTGTCTCTCTTATATATATATATATATATATATATAATATATATATATATAATATATATAATATATATACTATATATATATATATATATAATATATTATATAATATATATATATTCATAATAATTCCGTGTACGTATGTGCATTTATTGGATGTAATGTAATCTTTCTC
>NW_020868566.1:230573-233073 GCF_003789085.1 Penaeus vannamei
CTCTCCCTTCTCCTTTTCTTCGCTTCCTTGTCGCACTCTCCCACTCTTCCCCTCTGCCCTCTTCCCTTTGTAATAAGATCTACCCGAGTCCTCCTACCCTCCCCCCTCTCTCTCTTCTATCACCCACTACTTCCTCAACTTCACCCCAGCTCTTCCCCTAACCCCCTATCCACCCTCCTCCCTATAGCCCACCCCCACCACCGCCACACAAAACTCCTCACAGATTTAACCACTCCCAATAGAAACGCCCATCCATCCGAGAGATGTGTGAGATATTAAAAAGGGCTCGAGTGACCTTAAATGCAGTTACGGGCTGTGTTTGAGGGATCGCTCGAGGCTTCGGGAATTTTATGATGAAAATCGCTTGTTCTCTGGTTTCTATGATTTCTCTCCTGTATCTCTTGGTGTGCTCTTGGGAAGAATAGGGAGGAGAGGATGGTGGGTGGTAGGGTATAGTAATTGTGTGGGAAGAGAAGGTGGAGAGGATGTGAGGGGATGGGGATAGAGAAAGGGAGTGTAGTGAGTGGTGGATGAGTGACCAAAAGAGTGATAGAAGGAGGTAGAAAGATTAACTCGATATGACTAAACATCATCTCCCTCTCCACATATCTTTCTCTCTCTCTTCTCTCTTCTCTCTCTATTCTCTCTCTCTCTCTCACTCACATCACTCCGTCCTTCTCTTTCTCATTCTTGTTCTCATTTGCTCTTTCCTTCTTCTTTCTTTCTTTCTCTCTCATCAGTCATATCTCTCTTCTTTCTCTCTTCTCTCTTCTTCTCTCTCCTTCTCTCCTCTCTCTTCCACGCTCCACTCTCATTTCATTATTAATTACTATCATTTTTGCTAGTGTTTTCTATATTTCATCTATTATCATTGTTATTGAGCAAATTATGGTGAATTATTTTCGTATTATTATTACATCTTCTGTATGTAATTTTTTTTGGTTGGTATCATTATTATTATTACGGCTATCTTTATTATTATTGTTGTTCATAAATTATATTGCTATATTGGTTTATGTTCTATACATATATATTATATCATATCAATACGAGAATCATTAATCATATCATTTGGTATGCATATTCCTTGTCAATTATTGCTTTTCAATACTATTACTATCATATGATTATTCACCCATTATCAATTATCGCCTATTCATTATTGTCTCTTTTCTCACTTATTCACTTATTCATTAGTTATTATCAATGTAATCAAATTATCAATAATTTTTGTATCATTATCAATTATCAAATATCCTCATCATTATTGTTTTCCTATTCATCATCAATTATCCTTTATTTATCAGCAGTTTTCTATCTGATTACGCTTATCATTATCATTATTATCACAAGCACTTTTATCATTATCATCATCATTATTTTGTCATTATTATAACTAGTCTTATTATCATCATTGTAATTATCATGATTGCCATTATTTTTTATTGCCGTTATCATCATCATTTCATTTATATCAATAATGATAATGATTGTATTTCTATTATCGCTACTGTTCTTTTTCATTATTATCATTATCATTATTGTTATCATAATTGTTATCATTATCATCAGTAATAGTGTCATTATCATAAACATCACCATCACTTCTGTCATATTTATTATTTTATAGATCATTATTATCATCAAGACCAATAACATTTTTATCACTGCTATTAATACTATTGTCGTTTTTTATAATGTTTTTTTTTTATTATTATTATTCTCAATGATCACTGTCTTTTGCATACGTGTTTTTTTTTTTTAAATCAAATTCTCTTTTTTACTTCTTTATTCTTGATGATTATTGTCTGTATTACAGGCGTGTTAGCTTCGTCTATGTCAATTTCTGTGCGCACTTTTTTCCATCTCTCTCTCTCTCTCTCTCTCTCTCTCTCTCTCTCTCTCTCTCTCTCTCTCCTCTCTCTCTCTCTCTCTCTCCTCACTCTCTCTCTCTCTCTCTCTCTCTCTCTCTCTCTCTCCTCTCTCTCTCTCTCTCTCTCTCTCTCTCTCTCTCTCTCTCTCTCTCTCTGTCTTCCCTTTTTTCTAATTTTCCCACTTCCTACTTTTTTCCCTCTTTCCCCCTATCTTTATTCTAATCCCAGTACTCCCCTCTCCTCATTTCTCTTTCCTTTTTCACTTTCCTCCATTCATCTTTGTCCTTTTCCTCATTTCCTCTCTTCTCTCGTTTTCCTCTTTGTCCCTTTTATTTTCATTTACTTGCTTTTCCTTTTTTTCCCTCTCCTCTTTCCCTCTTTGTCCTTTTTTCCTTTTCTTCCATTCCTCCTTTCCCTTCCTCCTCCTTTTCCCCTTTCTTCTTTACCTTTAACTTTTAATCCTTTTCTCTCTTTCCCTTTCTCTCTTTTTTCTTCTTCTACATTTCCCCTTCTCCTTTATTCCTTTTCTTCATTTCCCCTTTTCCCTCTTCCGTTTCGGGCAGAAGCGGAAAATGACGTCACTAGTTCATGACTAATTCCCCTTTTCCGTCATATCTCTTTTATTC
>NW_020868566.1:238073-243073 GCF_003789085.1 Penaeus vannamei
AAATGAATATGGAAATGATGATGATAATTAAGTCGATATTGGTAATGATAATGACACTGATGGCATTAATATCAATAAGAAATAAGTGATTATGATGATGATTATGATAGTCTGATATTGATAAAGATTATAATCAGGAAAAAAATATAATTGCATTGATAAGAAAAACAATAGCAATAATAATGATCAGGATGATATCAATGATAAAGATGATAATGATGATAAAGATAACAACAATAATAATGATAATGATAATTATTATAATAATAACAGTGATGATAATGATGATGATGACGATAGCAATGATAATAATGATGATAGTAATAATGATAATAACAACAATGGCAATGATATTTATAATAATGATAATCATAATGATAATAATCATAATTGTAATAGTAATAATAGCGATAATATTAACAATGACATTATCAATGATAATGTTAATGATGATGATAATAGCAATAATTGTAATAACAATGTTAATAATAATGATAGTAATGATAATACCGATAATCATCATCATCATCATAATAATGATGATAATGATAATAATAAGGATAATAAAAATAGTAATAATAATATAACAATGATATAATAATGATATAATGACATGATAAAAATGAATAATATTAATATGATTAATAATGATAATAATGCATACACACATACATATATTATACACACATAAACAAATACACACATGGATAAAGACACGCACACATAAACACATAAACACAAAATAGAAAAATAACAAAAGAACAACAAACAACAACAACATCGCTATTAATAATATTAATAGAATATCTCCATCCTCACACGAGAAAGAAATAAATAATAACAAGAAGAACAGCAAGAACAGACACCTTAATAACAATTTTAATAAATGACATGAAATAAGATAATATAACAAAGAAAAAGAACAAAAAATAGAGAAAGGAAAAATGATAATAACAAAGAGAACAGCAAAAAGAAAGAAAGAGAAAAAACACCATAAAAATCTTAATAAATGACCTCACACGAGATAGAACAAAAAATAAGAAAAGAACAAAATAACAAAATGAAAAATTATGATAACAAGAACAGTAATCATAATAATCATCTTAATAAATAAAATCCTTAGACCCGTACACAAAACAGAATAAAAAATAAAGAAATACATATATAACGAAAAGAAAATTGACAATAACAACAAGAACAGCGCCCCTAGTAATGATCTTGATGGAAATAACAAACAGCGAGAACAGACCCCTAATAACAATCATTAACGAAACAGAATAACAAAAAAGAAAAAAAAATGATAACCAACAAGAACATCGCGAACAACACTCCCCCTAATAATAATCTAAATAACACCCCCTCCACGAGAAAGAAGACAAAAAGCAAAACAATGATAACACCAACAAACACAACGAGAACAACACTCCCCTAAGAACAAACAATAACGAAACAGAATAACAAAAAAAAGAACAAAGGTAAATAACAACACAACAAGAAAATCGAGAACAACAACCCGCTAATAACAAACAATAACGAAACAGAATAACAAATAAAAAACAAAGAACAAAAATAAATAACCACACCAACAAGAACACCGAGAACAACACTCCCCCCTAATAATAATCTAAATAAATAACACCCACTCCTCCCCCCCTCCTCCCCCACACCCCTCCCTCACCCCCCCCTCCCCACCCCACGAGATAACCTCACACCCCTAATAATAATCCAAATAAATAACACCCCCCTCCCCCCACCCCCTCAACCCCTCCCCCATTCTCCCCCTCCCACCCCCTCCCGCCCCCCCCCACCTCCCACCCCCCTCCCCACGAGATAAAACCTCAACACCCTAATAATAATCTAAATAAATAACACTCCCCCCCCAAAACCCCCACCTCCCCTCCCCAACCCCCTCCCACCCCCCCCCCGCCCACGAGATAAACTAATAATAATCTAAATAAATAAACACAACCCCTCCCCAAAACCCCCACACCCCCCCCCCACCCCTCAAACCCCCCCTACCCCTACCCCTTACCCACCCCCTCCAAACCCCCCTCCCCCCTCCCCCCCCCCCCCCCCTCAAACCCCCCCCCCCACCCCCTCCCCCCTTCCCCTTTCCCACCCCCCTCCCACCCCACGAGATAAAACCCCTCGGTGCGCAGTTCGTGTAGCATTTGTTTCCGGGGAGGATCGGCGCGTCATCCTTTAGTATTCCGGGAAAATTCGTTGGGAATTCTCCTCATCAATTTCTGACTGAACGCAGCGGCTCCGGACGAATCACAATGGAGTCTTGGGGGGGGGGGGGGGAGGGGGGAGGGGGGCTTTTGGGGGGGAGGGGGATGGGAAGGGGGAGGGGGAGGGGGGGGCTTTTGGGGGATTTTTTTTTTTTTTTGGGGGGGGGGTTGGGGGTCTTTGTTTTTCTTGGGTTCTTAGTTTGTTTGTTTTTTTTGAGTCTTGGGGGGGGGGGGCTTTTGGCTTTTTTCTTTTTTTTGGGGGGGTTGGGGGTTCTTTGTTTTCTTGTGGTTCTTAGTTTGTTTGTTTGTTTTTGTTTTTTATGAGAAAATGGGGATTAGGGTAAGTGGATTTTTTTAGGGGGGGGGGTCTTTGTTTTTCTTGTGGTTCTTGTTTGTTTGTTTGTTTGTTTTTTGTTTGTATTTTTTTTGGCTTTTGTTTTTCTTGTGTTCTTTTTTTTTTCTTTTTTTTGTTGTTGTTTTTTTTTCTTTTGTTCTTTATGTTCTTTTAAGGTTTGCAATGGAGTTGTGTGTGAGCTTTTTTTTTTTTTTTTTTTGCTTTTTTCTGTTTTTTCTGTGGTTCTTAGTTTTTTTATGTTCTTTTAAGGTTTACAAATGAGTTTGTGTGAGCTTCTTTTAGGCTTTTTTTTGGCTCTGTTTTTCTTGTGTTCTTAGCTTGTTTGTTGTTTTTTTATGTTTTTTTAATGTTTACAATGGAGTTTGAGTGAGCTTCTTTTGCGTTTTTTGTTTTTTGCTTTTTATTCTTCTTGGGTTCTTAGTCTTTTATGTTCTTTTAATGTTTACAATGGAGTTTTGTGTGAGCTATTTTTTGTTTTGTTTTGTTTTTTGTTTTATGCTCTTTGTTTTCTTGTGTCTTCTTTGTTTTGTTTGTTTATTTTATTTTTGGTGTGTTCTTATTTGTGTTTTTTTATGTTTTGTTGGTGTGTCTGTTTGCTTCCCCCTTTTTCTTTATCATTACGTGATCTTATGATATCTAGTAGAGTCTTTTTTTCTTTCTTTCTTTCTTTCTTTCTTTCTTTCTTTCTTCCTTTCTTTCCTTGTAGAATAGCGTAGCATAACATCGGTCTTTTAAGTCTGATTTTTTTTATTTCTTTTCTATTCCTTTCTTCCTTTTTTGTAAGGTTCGTCGTTAAGATGTAAAGGACTAAATACATAGATAAGATAGAGGGAGAAGAGAGAAGAGAGAGAGAGAGAGAGAGAGAGAGAGAGAGAGAGAGAGAGAGAGAGAGAGAGAGAGAGAGAGAGAGAGAGAGAGAGAGAGAGAGAGAGAGAGAAGAGAGAGAGAAAAAGAAAGAGAGAGAGAGAGAATGTAAGGAAGGGAGAGAAAGAGAAAGACAAACAGAGAAAGACAGAGAGAGGGGTGGAGGAGTAAAGAAAGAGAAAGGGAAGAAGGGATGGAGAGATCAGAGGGAAAAGGAAAAGATATTTATGGTTGTTGGTAGTGTGTGTGAGGAAGAAGTAAGAGGGGCACGGAAAATGAAGGAAAGGTGGGAACGGGAGAAAGAAAGAGTGAATGGAAGGGACAGGAGAAAGGGAAAGAAAGGGGGAGAAAGCAAGAAGATAAGAGAACGAAGGAGTGAAGGGAGGAGAGGAGAAACGGGTAAAGGAGAGAAAAAGTGAATGGAAAGTACGGAAGAAAGAGTGAATGAAAGGGGGAGAGAGCAAGAAGATAAGAGAACGAAAGAGTGAAGGAGGAGAGGAAATATGGGTAAAGGAGAGAAAGAGTGAATGGAAGGGACGGGAGAAAGGGTAAGAAAGGGGGAGAAAGCAAGAAGATAAGAGAACGAAGGGAGTGAAGGAGGGAGAAGAGAAACGGGTAAAGGAGAGAAAAGAGTGAATGAAAAGGGACGGGAGAAAGAGGAGAGAGCAAGAAGATAAGAGAACGAAAGAGTGAAGGGAGGAGGAAGGAGAGAAAAGTGAAGGAAAGGGACGGGAGAAAGGGAAGAAAGAGGGAAGCAAGAAGATAAGAGAACGAAGGAGTGAAAGGGGAAGAGGAGAAATGGGCAAAAGAGAGAAGGGTGTTTAGGAAACAAGGGAAAATGGAGAAATAGGAAGATGGGGAAAGGGCAAGGTCGGACAAGGTCATTTCCAGCATGTCTAGTGGGCGGAATTTCACCCCCCCCCCCCCCCGCCCACCCCACCCCTCAACCCAAACCCAAAAAACTCAAACACACGCAAATAAACACAAAATACACATAAGAGGACACACAGAAACATACATTCCTTTCACTCATAAAACTAACATCAGTTTTTCTGCACGTCACAGAATACGGGAAGCTATATTCACACACTGTATCATGCGTGTGTGTGTGTGTGCGCGTGTGTGTGTGCGTGTATGTGTGTGTGTGTGTTGTATTCCTACCTATCAATATATCTTCATAAATCCTGCACGCATACCCCCTCCTCCCTCCCTCCCCCCACCACACACACAAAGAAGAAAGAAAATATTCCCAATTCCAATCAAAATTAAGAATACACACAACGACCACCAAGAATTCCACCCCCCCCCCCCCCCCCCCCTCCCCGTGTTCTCCCCCCGTGGCAATGTCATCGTCTAAAATGGATTCAAACTCTGATGCTGAGAGGATTTTAAGTTTTATTTTTCATTTTTGACATTTATCGTTCCTACTTTCTATCGTTCTCTCTCTCTTTCTTGTCTCTATCTTTCGTGTTGTATTTCGATTTATTTTTTTAAGTTTTTATTTTAAGTTTTATTTCTTATTTTTGACATTTATCATTCTTATTTTCTAT